>JAAMPI010000711.1:0-27620 GCA_013054445.1 Cudoniella acicularis | reverse complement strand
GGGCCTAAGAGTTGAAGGCAGAGGGGGAAGATTTGTTCGGCGTTAGTGCGGGAGTGCAGCTTTTCATAAACAACCGAACGTGTAATTGCCTAAAGAATGAACGTATCAAGAGCTGCAATCTGTATAAAATCCGCGTGAATAGCTGGGTGTGCTCTAAGCCTCTGGTCAGCGCTAACTATTGAAATCTGGAAGGACATCAGGGTATTGTTGGTATTTGCCTTGCCCAAATTGAAAAGCCATTTTGTTCCTAGTCTTAAGTTGTTCCATTGCGGTCTCTATGAGGTTTATATATGTGCTTGGCGCAAGAGAGGGAGGGAATGGTGTTATGGGGCTAATTAGGGTGGGTAGTGAATGAGGAATGGTGKGGAGAGACTTGAAGTGGTAGTTGGAAGTTGGAGGTGAATATGGATTAAACATGAGACGCTAGCTCATCATCCCCCAGTATCAATAACAGAGAAGTAGCGTACGGAGAAGACAGTAGACTCGTCCACACTCCAATCCCGCAACTTATCCGCCTGGTTATCTAACGATCGATCTTCCGGAAATAAATGAACTTTCAGTATTAAGTTCGTCGGGTTCGAGTCCCCGTTTAGATGAGTCGGTTATCTAGGAGATAGTTGACCGATAATGATAATTAGCTTGATGTTAGGCGTCCTGGGAAAGATTTGATAGGTTTGCTAGTTGGGATTTAGGTGAAATCTTTTGGAAGGATGGTTAAGTTTAGGGATGTACATGGTTAGTGAAGGTTGATTAAGCAAGTGAGCTATGCTAGTTTTGAGTTGCGAGAAGAAATGTTAGACAATGCTGAGTGCGAAAAGTAGAATTCGGAAGTTGCTAGGAGCGTCTATCAAAATAGGAAGGAACGACTAAGCAAAGCAACGGAAGCCACAGGTCTGTTCCTTTCTAGAAAAAAGATAGACTAAAGGCCCTTGTTGTTTACGCCATTCTCTCGCGGTGGTAACTTCCATATTGTCGCGGCTGATCAAATCTCTTGACCTTCCAGGTTTTCAAAGAGGTTCCCGGGGCATCGTTTCTAACTGCGTCGCGTTCAACATAGATTTCAAAACCAACTCCAACACCAACACTGCAACCAAAATGTCTTTTACACTGAACGCTGACTTAGCTCTCAGCCACATCGAAGTGATCGATGCATTTGAGCCAGTGGAGAACCACCAGTCTGCTCAGTCACAACCACCTAGTAACCTATCCACGACAGAAATCGATGGATCTCCATCACCGATCACTCATCAAACCTTAATTGAGAATCCAGTGCAGGTATCACAGGTTTCCCAAAGACCGGTTCCATACGCTGCTACTTTGCAAAGACATCCTTACCGGAAAATGTTGGATGAAGCGCAAGCACTACATATCCTTTTACGCACACTTCCTCGGGAAATTTCAATGATAGTGTCAGCACCTCTCACCACAGAAAAAAATATGGCAAGTGAAACCAGCGACTTATACACTTCATCAACAAACTTCTCTGATCGAAGAACCAGTTTTTACCACCGCACACAAAAAGCAAACCAAAGCGGTGGCGATCCCAAAGCAGCAGGAGAAGAAACCACCCAAGCCCTTCTTAGGTCACTATGGGAACTGCATGATATTTGGACACGAAGTCAAGAATTTCGTTGGACCAATCGACGATGAGGGCTTCATCAGTGCCTGTCCTGTGTGCAATACAAATTGCCACGTCCTTGGCAAGTGCGTAAAATCCCGAAAAACCATGAGGAAACAACTACTTTCTCAATTTACTATTCAGAGAGTTAACAAGCCGCCTCTTCGATTCGAGTTCGACTACCGGAAAGTAGAGTCCTGGGAGCGGCGCAAAGATGAAGGGAATCCATGGACATTGAGATTTGCTCTTGATTTTCATAAAGAAAATACGGATTTCTGGCAAACTTTCCAGTATGGAACTGTGGGGGATGAGAGAAAACAGTTGCCGGTGGACCCAGCGTGGGAGCATCCAAATCAGATCGGCTCGCAAGCCGCTATAGGTGCTAGGAGTGTTAATTCTGAATTCTACAAGCCGAAATGGTCAAATCCAAATTCAAAGAAAAATCGAAGGCGAAGACAGCATGAGGAAGAGCGGCAAAAAAATGGCTGGTTCGGTTCCGCAACTCGGAAATGATGCTAGTGCTGAAGAACTCGATGAAAATATTCAAACGCCAGTACTACAATTCTCGCCAAACGAAGTGTCGAAGCCAATCAAGGTTGAAGTCAAGGTTGAAGAAGGGGATATTCCAGCTCCACGAACCAGGGAAATGAGCATTCAAATACTAAAAGACAAGGTCCAAACATTAGTACGGGAGCTCTTATCAAGCGGTGTGCCAGAGCCAATCAAGGTTGAAGTTAAGATTGAAGAAAAGTATATCCCTTCTACAGGTACCCAGAAAGACACGCGTATTCAGGACCTGAAAGACAAGGTCCAAACATTAGCACGAGAGCTCTCTACCACCGATTGCAGAGGAAAATCACGACAACGAAGCCGCAGCGCAAGTCCACGGCGCAAATACGAGAACCTGATACCCAGTCGAAGGGAGCGTTCTCCTATGAGGGAACGCAAAGAGAATGTACTACCTTTGCAGGAGATTAAAAGTAATCGGGATGAAGCTCAAGACTTCTTGGACATTCTGGAAAGAGAAATGAACTCCGCCTTTCCTCGAACGAGTTTTTAATCTTCCAAGGAGATTACCTTTATGTCTATACCTAGGAATATTCTGTACAGAATACACTATAGGGATAGCATCTGCTAACATTGTCAATGAACTGTCTCCGGATTTGACATGGTTGAGCGCAAATATCTGTTTGGGTCACTTTCCTTGAACGCCAGTGTGTAGAAGGGAACTGCAAATTTAAGTACCCAGATGTTTTTGGTACAGAATAAATACCAATACTCTAGACCTGATATTTCAAACTTTGTGCCTGCGCTTGACTCTCTCCACTCCTCAACATCTTCTCCAGAATCTCCAAGTCTCCTAGAGCCTGCTCAGGTGACTGTTTTGGGTTCGGGCTTTTGTCAACTAGACTCTCGGCCCAAGCAGCAACCTCCTGCTTAACACCACTCCCCTCATCCTTAAACTCCGTCGAAGAAACATTATCCTGATTTTCTTCCCCTAACCTAACCGTAACCTTGCTCTTCACAATAGTAACGCTACCTTTCTCGCAAGCAACAGTGTATTCGCTGCCCGAAAGCGTGGTTCCAAAAGAGACGGAAAAGGTTCCAGAGATCCCGGATGCGGTTTGCCAGACAGAATCCACGGTGTCTACTGGTGGGAGATGTTCTTGCAGAAGTGTAGTGTAGGCTGTGAGGGATGTGGGTTTGGCTTCTTCACCCAGCAGTAGGCGTGTCCCGGCTACGAAGTGCACGCCGCCGTCTAGGAGGAAACCACCTTGGTATTCGGGTTTTTTTCGCCATGCCGTTTCTAGATATAATTGATTAGTCTTTCTCTTCTTGGGGGTTAAGCATAGAGCTGTGTAATAGGAAAAAGGGGAGGAAAAGGAGAGGTACAAATAAACGCACCAAAATATTTCCCCCCCGGGCTTCACATTCCCAAACACCTTAACCCTAAACCCCAACACCCTCCCCAACTTCCCAATCTCCTGCTTCGCAAACTCAAAACTCTCCAAAAACCTAAAATTTTCCGCAACAGCCCACGTCGCGCCCCCCTTCACCTTCTCACTCTTCGAATACTCGATCAGTTTTTCTGCCCTCGCTACATCTTGTGCGATGGGTTTCTCAGAAAGAACGTGTTTCCCTGCGGCGAGAGCGGCTTCGATGAATTCGGGCTGAGTGAGGATTGGAAGAGCGAGAATTACGGCGTGGATGTCGGGGCGCAAAAGGAGGTCGTGGTAGGTGTGTCCGCTGCCTGAGTCGGAGGAGTAGAGTGTTATGTTGGTGTAAGTGGTGAGAAGGGTTTGTGCTGAGGAGAGAGTGCGCGAATAGATTGCTTTGAGGGTGAGGTTTTGGGAGGCGAGGACTGCGGGCTGTAGAAAGGTGGGGTTAGTGAGGGGTAATTTTTTGATGGAGATGGGGCTTGAGGATGGGAGAGGGGGGGGATTACTAGATGTTCTTCGCGGACGAAGATTCCGCTGCCGATTATTGCGACACCGATTGACATTTTTTTTGTGGTGTTGAGGGTCGATTGAAGGAAAGGAGGGAGATGGTGGTGTGGTGGTGGTTGTTGATAAAAGGTGTGGAGGTCCCGTCTGGGCGGGTAAGGTTATTGATACCCACTTTGCGTCATCGTCAATTTATCCTCCTGCGTCTGCGGCAGTGACCGCATCGCATCATTGCGAGAAGGGATGGCGCGCAGAGGGAGTTGGTCGTTACGTGGATCGTTGGTTATAATGTGTTGGTTTTTTTTGTTCTTTTGTAGAGAAGTGGTGAAGAAAGGCTTTGGAAAGAATGCGAGATCTGAACTCTAGCGCTGACATGCTTCGTGCAACCATGTTTCTGCATAGCGCTTTAATTCGTTACACAGTAAAATCCAATAGCGAAATTTAGCCAGGCCGGTAGGCGACAAGAACTTCACCTTCAGAGTTTCTCTTGTCCTTCGAATTTACTGCTCAAATAATGTTTTTCATCTCGTTCTTGCTGCCATATCTGATCTTGAGAAATACTCTGTCGCTATTCAGACATCCCACAACATGAACGGGAGAGTCAGACCGTCCCCAAGTAAACCTCAGCACATCCCCGGTTCTGTTTTCCGGAAGGGGAGAATCATCGAGGTTCTTCCTACTCTCTTTTCTTCGTTTCTTGAGTTCTGCTGTATCTTTCTGGGACATTTTAGGGAAAAGCGGTTATCTCAAAATTTGGTGGGATTCTACCCCCAAATTTATGCTCTGTACAGTCTTGCTGCGTCATTTGAAGGAACTCTCGCACTGCTCTTTTTATACCATCTTTAGCGCCTTTATTGTGTTGGGAATTAAATCCAAAAACTTTCCTTACTATGACCTCGAGTTTGAAGGCCCTAAGGTTTATTAATTCCGCACAATCTTTGGGACAGGTTTGGTCCACCACGTACTTGTCCTTATTCTCAGGGTCAATATCGGATGCAAACCCGTTGGTGAACTCCTTGATTGTCACCCTGGTTATACATGGCATATTAGAAAGAGAGCCGACTTTCGAGAAAGGCGTAACTGTCTGTCTGTCTTGACTCTATGTAAGAAGACATATTAGCTTTCGCTCATGGAGAGGAAGATTGGCAGTTTTATTCTCATTACGTTATGTTTCTCCATATTCGCAACCGGAGATGGGAGTTCGTCTCGACTCTCGTTGCGTGTTTCAGAGGCCATGATGGAAGTGGAATTTTTCCGAAAAGAGATTGTTAGATTCAAATATTGCTGCTCGATAGCTGAAGGATGACTCTATAAGGTATCTACTTGCAGGAATGAAAACGGGTTTGAGCGCTTCTTACATATTTTATGGGTTGGAGATGAATCACGGATGTTCGAGAATATATATGATACGCGTAGGTCTCAAAGAGTTGAAAGCCTGAAGAAACACAACTACGGCTCGAAAGTTTCAAAGAAAAAGTTGGAATCACGGAATCAAGTCAGTTTGTTGCAACAAGAATCGAATGCACGAAAATATTTGTGAGCTGGGTGAAATCTACAGCCAGGTCTCTGCGGAAAACAATCAACTGGATGTCCCTCTTACGCGAGAAACCCGAAAAGGGGGTAATATCACCTGACCGGTGGCCAAAAATTTATCACGTGCACACGCGATCCGCTAGTCCCGGTCTGGCTTAAGTTGAAAACCGAGGATACTGTTCAACGCCTCGTCAACCTACTTTTCCGTCAAAACATCACCGTCTCGAATAGTTTCTCATTCCTCCCAGACACAGGAACATGGCAGAACGAAACACAGTCGTCAAATCACGCGCTCTCAACACATTGTTGGAAAAGAATGATCGCATCTCGTTAATGAAAGACGAATTCGGAAATTTTTGTCTCCTACAGAGACCCTTCCGGGTCCAATGCGCAAACTGCCGCATAGGTTCTCTCACAATATCACGTCCAGCACTCCATGATGATAGGGTTACCGATGAAGGCCCTTTCATTCCCCTTCCTAACAGCTCGGGGTAAGCAGTCTCGGTCAGATTCAGGCTTGTGGTTTATTTAGACCTTTTTCCAATTTGTGCATTGGTTCTTGATCCTGAACGCAGTAGTTGACAATCAGATAGACCTCCATTTCCCTTTACCAAACTTCCCAAGGATATCCGTGATATGATATGCTAAATGTGGGCTCGCCCATTCAGAAACCAGTTGGTGAAATTAAGGTTGACGTAGGAGTAGTCTACAATCGTCGGTGCTATCCTTTTCGTAACGGTTATGAAGTGCGAATCCCAGTGGTAGTCGAAATTGAAGGGAAACCTTCACTCAAAGACGAACATCGCTATGTCCGCCGCGAAGATTTTGACACTCTCCTTGCACTTTCCCAAGTCAGTCACCAAATGCGGAAAGATATTGGGAATGCTTTCTGGAAGAACATCTATATCAATCTTGATCATTGGGAGTATCTCTTGGTCGATTTTATGAATGAACGTCCAGCCGTAGCCCCAGGCATCAAGAAACTTCGCATGAAATGGGCCTGTGATGACGGCCCTGCTGATCTGGATGAATCTATCATCGACTTTTGCGAATACCTTTCAAAACATCTCGTTCTCGACGAACTCATATTCGTTCTTATTTCAACACCTTCTGTTACAAGACAAATTATTGATAGAGGCGGCGATTTTGCGTGGGTTTGGGCCTTCTGAAAGATCAAAGTTAAAAACCTACACGTCTAACTTCCTTTCACCGACAGCACCAATTATGTTTCGGATCACGAGGATCACGATGATCACGTTGCAAACGAAGGACACTTGGGTAATAATGATAGTCATGACAATGGCAGCGACGATGAGAACAATGAGGGTGGTGAGGATGACGAGGACGATGAATTTGATAGTGTTGATGAATATGAATTCGAGACAGAGGAGGAGCGGCGCCGTGAACGACTTGTTAACGTGATGCAACCTCGGATTGAAAACGTTTTACGGCCAAGAATCGCAGTCTCCGAGCTAACAGATCAAGAACTTTACCTGCGGGCAAGGGAATGATCGAAAATCTTCTCGGATAATTTTACAGTGAGCGTTGTCGAGCTAGATTTTGAATTGGCCTAGGACGTGGAAGAACTAAGGAATTGCCTTCATGTGCATGACTCCAATACATGGTACAATCTTTCCATGCTGAAGGCACTTAATTTGGTATTTTTGAAAGTGTGCAGAACGGGCAATCTAACCCACCAAAACAAAACTTAGTTGCCACATATCAAGGGTTATTACATCGCAAAACCCTTTTCGTGTTTAACTTTTGCTCGTCGTTTTTAACATCTTGTCCACTTCATCAATCCTATTCATCTCAAGTGTTATCAAATCTCTTTCCCCAAAGCTCGTGTCACATCGCTTAGTATTCCCAAAGGTCGTCAATTGAATCACAACTCTTTACCCTAAGACGCACTTTGTCCAAGTCACTATGTGAGTCAGCGAGCATTCCCGAGAGGTTTGAGTAGTGTATATCGTTGGTTGAAGACGCCAGTGAATAATGGTAGACCAGCCGAAAAAAAGCCAACAATACAGCAGTCTGGTGACTTTTTACGCCATCTTCCTTTTGCTTTTACTTTTACCCCCTTTTTATAAAATCTGGCATTGTATTTTTGGTTCGAACGAAGGTGAAGACGTTAACCAGCTAACTCAGTATTAGCAGCAAATTGCCTTGCGAACGTCCGAACTCGCCTCTGTCCTTGAGTTCAAGTGCACTTGGAATAGCTGTGGAATAGCTGAGGAGAAGAGGTTAACCACACTGAAACCACGCCATGCCTAGTAAAGACGGTTCTAGAACAATGATTAAGTTGCTCTGCCCAGATATCCATAGGGAGTTGCAATTTTTTTCCTGGAAGTAATTTTCGGAATTTGGAAGACTGAATTAGAGCCTCAACCGTCCTTATTTATATACCCACCGGTTTACTACCTGACGAGATTGATGCGGGGTAGCTGGGATACGGTTACGAAAGCGGGGTGTTCACTTCCACAATCTAAGGCAGTCAGATTTATGTTCTCCCAGAAATTTATATGAATAGAAGAGCGCAGGAAGCGCCCAATTCACTTTCTCCCGCTATCAAACCAGCCTACTAAAACCAAGTGGACACGGTGATTGAGACATATAAGGACTGCACCATTTCTGTGGCGGATTCAATCATCCAAATTAATGCGTTGTCCTTAAGCTTGCAGAAATCGCACAAGAATTTGTAAAAGAGACGCGAGGCCACTGCGATGCCCATCTTCAATTCTAATGAGAAAGATTTATCAAGTAACCTCGTTCTAACTATCATTGCTGGTGCCAGCACCTTTCAACGAATTCTTACTATGTAGAGGAACGGGAGAAAATAGTTGCCGAGAAATACGTTCGTTCGTGTTACAAAGATGCTTCTGCCGGAACATGCATCATTGAGGCTATTAATCTGCGAGATTCCTGTTTTTTTGCCTTTGTTAGAGTGTTTATTAACAAGACCCACTTTTCTCGCTAACCCCTTTTCGCTAACCCTTTTACCCCTTAAATTTCACGAAGGGATGGAGAGTCGTGGCTTTGCGCGCGTAATGACTCTGGTAATCCACAAGCCAGAACCAAGTGCTTGATATAATTATTTTTAGCAATTACTTTCGTTTTTGCTATCAAATTTCATCGCAGTTGCTAAATTCTCAACATGGATATTTCTTATTTCTCGAGAGGCAACTAGCGCAAGTTGAGCCCTTCACACAATTGCATCACTTGGTGATGTCGACAATAGGACACATGCTTTAGAACATGAATCTTTATAAAACGCCCAGACTTTTGAGAATTCGGTTCTTGAAGAAGATAAATCGGGTCAAAGAAAGGTTTTAGGAGATATTTATAATTTTGGTGTCTTAGCGGGGTAGGCTTATGGTGCAGACAACTCGCCTTGGCCCAGTGGCTTGGCTGTCGACTCATCTAGACTATTAAGATTTCTCTCCCAAGGAAGCAATAATTTGTAGCAGAAGAACTGTCTCTACTAATTCAAAAGTAGGAGACCTTATCACAAACATTTTCCATGGATATTCCCCGCCACCCCGCCACCACGTTACTTTCCCGGCTAAGATGCACTTTGCATGCATCTCAACTTTCTGACGTGAGAGTTGCTCGGCCTATGTACCGGTAGGCTCAAGGATTCGCATTCGCCGCTTTTCCTGTCGCTTTTAGGAAGTCCGAAATGCCCTATAAACTCTCAGATACTTCCCATGTAGCAAGGAAGTTTGTAAACTATTGGTGTTGGCAGTTGCCACTTAATACGAATAGCTAAATGTGCTATGCTCCAACACAACTTGAATTGACCCAAGCGATGAAGAGACTCATGTCAAAGGTTCAAGTTTTCGTAAGTGCAACCAACCTTGTTGGTCTTTTCATAATAGCCACAATATACTTCCAAGGTTCTTTACCCAATACCGTTCAAGTATACCCAGGTAATAATCTACGCTTCTTATCAGATGTCAAACATTAATTGAATCCTTCGACGACTAATAAGCGCTCAATGTCTCAAATGGAAGAACGAAGGCCAACGAACAGCTTCAAGATATAAGCGCACAGCCTGGCGCTTGCGCATTAAAGCCATTGATATCACCAACTTCAAACAAAACATCACAACACATTCAGCAACTCCCCCGAAAATTTGCCACCAAACTCTCGTGGTGACGATTGCGAAACCGCAGCAAGGCAGAATAGTGTTGACAATGACGACAGAAACGAGAAATGCATCTTGCATTATTTCAGCCGTTGATATGAAGCATTATCTTCGTTAGATATCAAAGCAAACAGCCACATCAAACCACTCTATACGTAAACGGCAATCCGGATGCGGTATCTTACATACCCAGTCGTCCATAAGGAGGTACCTCCGCCCCTTAACAGCCTTCCAAGCCCCAGCACCCAAACGTTCAGGTAACACAAAAGCTTCAGCACGACGCACAAGCCGAAAACTGCCGCAGGGATAGGATAAAAGCCCAAGCTCAAGCTCCATCGAGCTCGTGCTCTTGTAAGCTCAAGCTCCAAGACAAGGACAAGGACAAGCACAAGCACAAGCACAAGGAGCGGCCTCGAGGACCGTGCCGTACCGACACACACCACCCCGACCCCCCACATTATTTTGCAACAATGTGCAAACCATTAATCCAACCCAACCCAACCCCGCTAATTATTGTTACAGATCATTCGTATCACCTCATCAATCAGCAGGTAGCACGATGGGAAATAATCTCCAGCGGGCGAGGCTGACATGCATATGTACTTCGGACAAGAGAGGCCTCCCCTACCATGCATAAACCAATCCCTCCTTCCATCCATCCATCCCTAGACTCCAACCAACAATCTCCAGCACAGCACGCGCACGTACGCATATCTATCTCGCATTCAACATCTCACTTAGACGGACCCTAGGTCCTTCTATCCGTCCTATCTGAATCTGACCTGACTATCACGGTAAACCTCCCCAGACGGACAACCAACGCCGCGAGGCAACCAACCACCTGTTGCACATCTTAAGATTTTCTTGTGTAACCACACCTCCGCAATACGGCGAGGGAGGTCACCCGAAAAGAACCCCACATTTTTCGGGTCCCGAAGAAGAAAGTCCCGAAACCGCAAAAGAAGGAAAGCAACGGAGACACGGCAATGACCCAGCCTCTCCGCCGACGGAGCGAAAAAAATCTTTTTTTTCACCCCGAATGCGGTGTAACAAAAAGTCCGAAAGCCTTACCGCTTGCCTGCAGCCTTGCCCTACCTTCCCTAACCTCAACCCTCATTTCGGACAGAGAAAACCAATGAGGAGATGGATGGATGGATGCAAGCAAGCAGGTAGGGTAACACACACGATCACACGATGGATAAACGACAGCCTTACGAGTTACAACAACGTCAACCCGCATCTATGCCTTTATGATCACTAACCTCCGCACACCGTAAATGTACAAGTAAAGTAACACCAACAAATCGTCGTCACGTCACCCCAGATCCACAGCACCAACCAACACATCCCTCCCCATCCCTTCCATTTCTTCACCGCAAATCTTAAGAAGAAAAATCATATGTACGTACCCGCTCTTGCCGCCAACACATACCACATACCACTAAAAAATGTCACTTCTTCCTTCTTGCAAGCATGGATGTGAGGCGAGGTAGGCGAGTACAGGGCACAGCATCAGCACTGGTATTTGCATTTTGCATTTGCATCACTCGGCACAGCAGGGCAAAAGTAAAGCCACCTCACATCAAGAAAATCGCTTGTTTACATTAGTTCCGCCGTACCCTTACATACATACTCGTGTCCTTCCTTAACCCTAATCCCAAAATCCCTTCCGTCCATCCGTCCCTTCCCATCCCAAAGGAGAAAAAATATGACAAAGCTACCTGCTCTATGAAGGAACGGACAGATACAATGTCCAATAATCTCGGTGTATATAAGCGTGATCTCTAGGATCACCAGAACGAACTGTATGCGTCTCCCTCTCTCTAATGTACAAAAGGAGGTTGGCGAATGAACTCTTTTCTTTCTCTTCTTTATCAGGAATTGCTTCCTATACGTGTAGTATACATTGTAATGTATGTATATATGAAACGAATAGAAGGAATCCACTCTCAGTCGTGTTGTTCTGAAACGTATGGTATATGTATGGTGTAATTAGCCGCGAGCGCGAGCGTGCGAGAAGAATGTATCGATGACTCTTTTTTAAAATATGTGACTTGTGTGACAGACAACACTGTTTGTGCGCGCGTGCGTGTATGTGTGCGTGTGTGTTTTTGTGTCTGTGTGTCTTGTGTACCGAAAACTTTCTCGCTGGTAAAAAAAATATATAAGAAAAATAAACGCCGCCTCCGCCGCAGAGACGCGTGCGGGAAGATGCAGAGACAGTTCCTGCCTCGCCTCCCTCATGTCCAATCCAGAAATCGCAATACGGGATATATAAAAATTTCAGACAGCCGCCAGCCAGCCAACCTTGAAACCAGCCCCCCACCTACCCCCAACCAGACCAACCCCTCGACCCAAGAAAAAAATTGCGACAAATGTACTGTAAGATCCCACATGTGTATGTGATTGTTTGCTGCTTTCTCAGCCTTGTATATGATGTTGATGATGATCGCTCGCTCGCCCAGAAAAAAATACACGGAATGAATTTCACAAATGTGCGCCATCGCTAATGATGCTGATGATAGCTGCCACCCTCCCCACCCTCCCGGCTGCCTAGCCCCAAAATGCAATATATACGTTTCGTTCTTACAATAAATTCAAAAAAAAACAAACACAGTTCTGTCTACCCGCGTTGGATTAATGTCTTCCAGTCTCTCCTGATGTGCTTGAGAAGCTTGACGACTCGTTCACCGCTTGTGAATGGGTAGGGAGAAGATTGTTAAGTTGCCCAGTGTGTTGCAATATCCGTAGATCGATATGAAGCGCGGACGAATTGTGCGACACTAATTTGAGAAAGGCGATCGTTTTCTCCAGGAGATCTCGAAGCTCACGCTCGTCGATGAGCTCATGAAGTATAGGATCTTTAAATGCAGCCTGCAAAGTGAGAATATTGCCCCATTGCCTATATTATGTTAATAAATGGCAGGTGAGCGTGAAGTGAAAACGTACGCATGTGCAGTTCCCCAAATGTTAGTGACTATTATTCTATCTCTTCCAGGATCGCCTAAACCATGAAATGCAGTTGTACTCTTGATGAGGGCCTTGATGCAGAATTTGGCATATTGAAGTACTTTCGGGTCGATCTCTTCTTTCCGAGTAGCATTGCGGTTGATACTTGGGACTTCGATACCAGTTTTGAACTCGGTCGATATTTGCTCTCCGGGAATTGATTTTTGGGTCGCAGAGTGCTCCAGAATCTTCAATACGAAATGGCGGTAGGTGATAACTTGAGCCCCATAATACTTAGCTCTTAATCGAGCTTCTAGTATATTATCTGCGGGGGGGTCGTTCTCATTCCAAGCCATATGCGGCGCGAACGTTGAGACACTATTGAGATTTTCTTGACAGGCCTCGATGGTTGGGAAATGTCTTGGTTCCTTCCCCGCGTAAACAGACGGGAATTGGGAGTCTTGATGTGTTAGCTTCAGCTAAATATAAGGCGAATTGTACTCACCATTTTCTGGCCTATAGAACATGTTATGCAATTGATTGAGATGCTTTCGTAAGAATAATTGAGCACCATAACTTTCCATAACTGTTGCTTCGAAACCATCTATGTCAGATGCGGCTTGAAAATTCGGACTGGGCATATCATCTTCATATGTAAGGATGCCAGAATGAGGACACGGCAATTCCGCAACAATGTCACTTTCTAATTGCAGACAAGTCCAGAATGCAATCACAAGCGGATTGTCTTTCGCAGGGACAATCAAACCGTCGGCCTTTATCTTTTTGAATCTGTCGAGCTTCCTGCGAGATGTCAGTTAATCAGTTAAAGTCAAGAAGATCAAGAACCTTACGGTCTGAGAATGACCTGGAGGCTCCGACAAGCTTGATGTATGTATGCATGACTTTCCATGACCCGAGCGAGTTGTCCGTGGTAAAGTCCAGCAAGAACATTAACATGAACATGCTGAAGACTGTTTCCTCCAAGCTGGTTGCCGATGATGTCAGTTGCCAGCGCAAAATAGAACAAGCCCGGAATAACATCCAAATTTTTAGGTCTAGTATTAACACTCTTTGGAGCATAAGCAGCCTCTATTGAAGTGCGTCTGCTACGAGGCTGCATTCGGTCCGTTTCTTGAGGCGATGGTATTCCCATAGGAGTTGACATCGAAGGTGAACTTTGCAGAGGTGATGGGGGGTGACCATTTCGAATAATAGGAGAATTGGCCCATGACCCATCATGATCTCGATCAGGGACACATTCAGGAATCTTGCCTTTGTGCAGGGAAATTTGACCTAAAGCTAAGACCAGTAATACCAGGGCGGAACTGATTGATCGAAACGGATGACCAGGTTTGACATCGTGATGGTTTGGAACCTCGGGGTATTCAGCTAATGCTGGAGAGCGTTTCCGTTTGTTACCAGGACTTTGTGGGTTGCCTACAAAGCCAGCGCTCACAGAAGTATGCTGAGGGTAGCCCGCGGATACGACGGAAGAGATATGTTTGGACTTTGCCTGGCTCTCAGGCGTGGATTTGAGGAAGGTTTCGACGAGGACATCAAGTCGACTAGGAATGAGAATAGGGTGCATGTTGTTAATGTGCTTCTTGTAGCTTTTGACAAGTTCGAGCACCTTTTCCCTGGAAAGATCAGGCATACCCTCAATATTAATACTGCCCCGGGTAAATTCTGGGGGGGGGTTGCCAGGCGGGGTGAGTCCACCAAGCTGACCCCATTCCTCACCGGCAGGCGATGAGACGTCAGAGTTGGTATCGCCAGAAGTACTTTCAGATCCGTGATCTATCAGTGGGTCTCGATCGTAGCCCGGAGGGGCATCAGTACCTTCTCCTCTCCCATAAAGTCGAAGGAGGCCACGTTTCTCCTCTTGGATAATTGGGTACTTCTCATTCTTGATCTTTGCGTTCTTCATGATATCATGACACATTTCCGCGATCGGACCTACAAGAAGCAACCTCGCAGCTCCCGTCGTGTGGTTCACCGGGATTGATGGCGCTTTGAGAGGGCCTGGATCACCGCCTTCTTCCTCTTCTTCCTCCTCTTCCCCATGCTGCAACGGATCTTGCCTCTCGGGAATTCTCATGTGACCCGGAGTTGTTGAATATGGGGATTCTGTTGAGGGTAGTGCCTGTGATTCCGAACCCACTGAGGGCCTGATAAACTCTCCGATGGAGTTTGGAAGTGATTCTTGAGTTTCTTGCTTGAGGCGCGCTTCTGCAGATGCCGGGAGTGCTTGCATCAGAATATCTTGAACTTTCTTCATGTTCTTCATGTCACCTTGAATTCCCTGCATCGAACTCTCTATTCGCATTAATGTGTCCAAAATATCTGCTGAGGTTTTATCTTGCCTTCAATTCTGTTAGCCTTATGACTGCGATTTTGAGGATAACATACTGTTTTGGAGGTGGGTCTCGATAACGGCACTCTGTACCCTTCTCTCTACATGTACCACACCCAGGTCTCCCTTCGTCACATTTAGCTTTGAGGGCACGACAACTATCACAGGCTTGTGCTGCCCGTGTAGCCTTTCGGATTTGTTTTCCTTGGGCATTTTGCGAACTCGAAGCTGAAGGATATGACACTGAAGGAAATACATCTCGAGGGCCAGCTGTCGAGTTGGCATAATGGATTGCTCCGTATGGCTCGGAGGCAGTCATCGGACTCGGCGGTGGAGGAAAAGATGAACGAGGATATGCTGGCTGAGGCTCGAATGGTGGAAGATATCTTGCTGGCTCATGACCGGGAGGCGCATTCGGATTGCTCTCCGTAATAGCCCCGGTTGAGGGAGGCCGATAGTGCGGTGGCTCATCAGATGGGTCTCTTTTCACCATTGCTTCGCCTCGCTGTGCAGGAAATGTCGATGGATGATGATGATATCCATGCGAAGGTCCTGAGCCGGGCCTGCGTGGATCTTGATGCTCGTATGGTGGGTGCTCAGCGTGCCCGGAGGACCTGCGATCCAGATGGTGTGGCGGCTCGGGAGGTCGAGAAAATGGGGTTGTATGATATGGCGCTCCAGCCGGTACAGGTGGCAATTGCCTCGATGCCTCTGTTGGTGGCCATTGTCCAGGACCTGGGCCTGTGAGCCGGGGACGTTTCGATTCCGGTCCAGAGTCCATCATAACTATTCACACAAACTCAAGCGACCACAGCAGCAGAGGCCATGGACGGCGGTCGAGCGCGGCGGCTTCTTACAGGTTCTCAGTGAACACAGAGACGTTGGGAGCTTGCTGAAAGATCATCTGCGCCGGGTTGGTGGGACAGTCTGACGTGTTGATCATCTATGTTATGTAACGGGTGCGGTGCAACGGGGGCTCGCGATGAGCTTGAAGAAGAATCTGATTATACAGAAGAAGATCAGCAATTGTCCGAATAAAGCATGAAAGTCCAGAACTTCACCGCGGAGCTGCTCAATCGAGCGAGCATAAAGAATTGAGGAGAATCTGCTACCTTAATTTGGGAGGTACCAAGTGAAGCGGGATCTGCAAACGAGGATCTGCTTTCTGGGCTATGCAATGCGATGCAGTTCCGCCGAAGGTACTCAATGTCACCGCAAGAGAAGGCTCTGCAATGGTGGTGAATGGTAAGTGAGGAGTTTGGAGGTGGAGGAAGCATGCGAACGGCCCAACGGTAAGGCACGGAAGCTGGCTCGCCCTCGGCCAGTGCGTGGGGATTTTCCAACAGCGCAATGCGAGGACAGGTGGGGAGATAGAGAAAGCAACGTACAGGGCCGCAAGATGTGGAATCCGGCTGGTAGAGTGTTGGGTATGGAGTCTGGAGTAAACAGCACGGCGCGGTGCTCTAGATAGTAGATTCTGTAGTATCTGTACGTTTGTGATTGTGACGAAGTTGTTTAGTGAAGTTGGTTTGGTCACGGGCTCGACCCTGGGTGATAGGCGATGGAAGGGTCGGGTCGGGGTAAGGTACAGCGCCCCAAACGGTAAGGATTGCTGCTAGAGCCTGGTCGCTACTAGCCTAGAGGGGGTTTTCCTGTGTTCCTTTAAGACAGCGCGACGAAGGCGAGGCTCGACTTGACAACCTGGGGTCTTGGGTGCTGATGCTGATGCTGGTCTTGGGAAGGATGGATCATGGACGATGGATCAAAGACGATGAACTCGGGACGGACGGTCGTCGGTCACACAGTCGCACTGCTAGGGCGCGGTGGGACGAGACAAGATTCGCCGTCCAGAGGAGAGCGCACCGTAGAGCTGGATTTGGAGATAGATGCCAGATGAAAATGGGCTTGGAGAATCGGAGATGGGGGGGGCACGCCTGCTCTGGACGCTGGAATAATTGTCGCTTTGTACGCCCGTAGCAGCTGTGTGCGAACTGCGAACTGTGTCGGTGGTATCGGTACGGATAATCCTAGTCGTGGCGTGCTGCAAATCAGTGCTTTGCCGGCAGCGCAGCACAGCGAGATGTGAGTGTGTCAACTCTCGAGTCCGTGGTGCTGGCCTGGCTGCTAGCTGCTCTCCACCGCTCTGTACAGTATCTGCATCTGTCAGTCCTCCCGTCTCTGCTCCGTCACCGCGCGTTTGCGACTCTGCCAGACTTCGCAATCCTCAGTCTGTTGACTCTGTTCCAGCCACTCCTCGGCAGAGCAAACTCATAGCAGTAGCACGTATTCGGGGTGGGTGCGCCATCAGCATTAGACTAGGGAACTTGCTGGCTTGCCAATGCCAAGACTCCACTGTCGCTCCAGGCTGGTGAGATGGCCAGGGAGTCAGGGGCCAGGAGGGTCAAGCCTCGAGGATGCTTCTGTGGAGGTCGCCTGTCAGCCCTTATCCAAGACAGAACTCCAGCGTCCCGCTATCGCAGAATCCTGAGCAGCAGCGCCGGCACCAGCTAGCCCACCAAGCCTTCGACATTCACCCGACGTACTTGATGGCCAAATAATTCAGTGAGGCCTTCAGTTTGTTGTGGCAGCCCTAAGCCATCCAGCGTCCGCTGCCCAACGCTCACCCGCCCACCGCCTTTCATCCCAAGTCCCAGAGTTGCACGGCACTTGGCTGCAACTCTACCCTTAATCCTGCGAGAGTGCGACTCCGCAAGCCCTGGACGTAGCGGGGGCTGTCTGGTGGCTCTTGCGGGCTCGCAGAGTCGCACTCGCAGCTCCTCGGCCTCTCGCCCTGTTTTCGCAGGCCCTCCTCATCGAAGCGAAAAGCCCCAACTCTCCCGACCCCATGGTGCAGGGAGTTCTTCGTTTCGAACGAGCCGACATAACTAGGGGTCCCAGCTCACCTCCCAGGGATAGCAACGGTTAAAGCTTGGTGCTCCGCTCGAGGAAATTATGGCAGAGACTTGGGCACGGAGTTTGTTTTCCTGTTCGAGCCTACTCGGCCCTGTGTACAGAATGCACTGAGAAGTGTGGTGTGCGACATCGAATCGTCACTTGTTTGTGTCTTCTATCTCCAAGTTTCACCAAAAGAGGGGAACAAGGTAAGCAGCCGATGTCATACGAAGGTACGAGTTCGGTTTTCTTTTTCATTCCAGACAAGGGAAGCACAACGATCCCACAATATGCTCCGTGGTTTTGGGCGCTCAAAACTGCTAGGCGCTAGACGATAGACGCTAGCTATTTAGCTACTAGTAGATAGGTTGCCCTGAAGAAGAATCCAAAACGCTGGATGGGGCAAATTCGTCCACGTTGCACACCGTCTTCAAGCACGATCCACCACGACTTCGGCCTTTAGTGGAATTTAGAGGCGGCAGAGATTTGTTAGAGGCGGCACTGAACTCATGTCGCAAGGATGAGCATCCAATGAGAGGATCGTTCCTGAAAATAAGTCACGGTTGATGGATCCATGAGTCGGGGTAACATACTCGAGGCTTTGAAGCGAGTCATGAAATGATGCGGACAGAGGGGTTTCGTTCTCGTTCGCACTCTTTTTGAATCTGTCAGGCTGTTACAAAATTCACCAGATGTTGCAATTTAAAAAGCGACAAGATGCTGATGTTTTCAACTCTTCCTCAAGTTGGAGTTCGGATAATCAAGAATCAACCTTTCCAAGACACGCAGCTGATTCATGATGACGAGATTAGCCGCACGCCTCACTAACCCTAGCTGAGCCGGCTGCCGAAAATCTCGGCCCCGCTTCTGTAATGATGTCCATTCTCCAGCGAGTCCAGCTGGATCCAGATTCTAGACCGCTACACTGACTGTGACTGACGGGAGGACTCAACTGCAAAGTCACTGCACAATGACCGCAAAATCAGAATTCTGGAACGTTATCTGGGTCACAACTCACCAGGCGTCTTATCAGAGGCCGGATGAACTTCTGAGAATTCAACGGGCCCTCCTTGACTCGTCGACTCCGCGTCGACCCTCTGATAATTTGGTTGTCGTGGCGCTTTGTGCTGTTTCGATGCCCAACCGTTATCCGAAAGTAGGGTTACCCTGGGCCGGGCAGCAAAGCTTCCAGAAAAACACTCTGCGCTTTCAGAAGATCTAGAAGTTGTGTCATAGCAATGGAAATCCTGATGCGATCGCCAACAAGGTCTAAGCGTTTGACGAAGCCGGTTAAATACTCGACCATCCGTGCGGTACTAGTTGCCATAAAGTAGTAAATTACTAGTCGAACCTCTAGGGTTTCCACTGAATGAGGTAAATGAGCCTTTCGACGAGCCTATGATTCCGCCCCGATTTGAAATTTTACCTAATCGCCATCCTAAAGTGGTTAAATTGGGAGTCCAACTTTTGATAAATGCTGTCAGTTCGTAACATTTCAACGAAGTCGCGTGAGATAGCCAGAAGCTTGGCAATCTCTATTATTAGTATTCAAATAGCTCACCGTAATTACTCCCCTGACCGCTCTTTGTTCGGGTTTCCGGCAACCTTGACAAGGCTGACGGGATCGTTTATGGTCATGAGGATACGGATATTCCAATAATCAGACCTTTATATTGATGGAATAGCGGGGTTTGGATGAGACAGCCTTGATGACAACAAGTTATTGGCGGGCTTATTGCATAAACTTTTGCAAGAGATATCATGCATCATAAGATGACGGACCCCCACGATCTTTTGCTGAGAAGAAGAGTGTTGCAACTTGCAACTGTCGATTGTGCTTGAACGATCGATAAAACCTCAGCGGCGCAGTCATCTCTGTCCGTGGGCTTAAATAGGGGAAATGATACCTCGGTCTTATGAACACCCCAATCGCATAACTGTGCAATGTGCAGGCCTCTTCTGAACCGAACCGACTCTCCGAAAGTCACCTCATTAATTCCGCCCCCCTTCCGTAGATCTGAGGCCGCCACATGAACCACTTCCAGCCTACCAATAAGGTTGAGCTTTTGAAAGCGCACGGACAAAAGTGTGGCAAGCGTGCCGTGCGGAGAATGATAAAATGATAGGCAGATGAGGTGCCGTTCGACTTTCGAACTCGTGAGTGGACGGATCGGAAATTTCTGGATTCTGAACCTGGAGCTTTGCATCAGAAGCTGGCACTTCAAGACCCCGTCGGCGTTGGGTCTTGTTGGAGCTGAAAGCCTGTAATTATCGTAGCTGTAAATAATGTGACTCGTCACTTCCTATCACGTTTTGCGACACGTTTTCTCATCTTGAAATACGATTGTCGAAGTCCCAAGATCGAACTCAATCTGAAGCTATCAGATCTAGTGCTGTAGTATCCATAGTAGTATTTCGTGTCCATTGTAGAATTCCGGGGTAAAATACAGTCAGAAGGCAAGGCTCAACCATATTCGTAGATTACGGCGACCTTTTAGAAACCGGGGCTTTGATCAGCACCGACGGCAGTTCGCAGATCCTTTCAAGTTATGATAGTCTGAAGGTCCTTGAGTGGACTCAGTGAACGATACGATAAGCGCCTTCCGAAAGGCAAGACTCCACCGCCACGAGTCTCCCCAGGATAGCTTTGACCTTCCCAAGATATTCGGAATCATTAGAATCAATAATGGTACCAATAGAAATGAAGCTTTATGGGAGGCGCCATGCACTGAGAGTGTTACAACGGCAACTTTTCAGTGATCACGCGCGATCTCTCCTCACAATCCAGTGGACCATTTCTTGTCCAAGACCCCTGGATATTTCAAGCCAGTCAGCAGAAATGCTTGTTCATGATAAGTATGCATGCTTACTCAATTTCAAAGCGTCGTAATGCAACCAGGGGTACAAAAAGGGCAAGAATGGAATGATACTATTTGTAATCGAGAACCAGCTCCAGCTGCCACTGCGCGCAAATTGGCAAGGTACTGTACCATTCCTCTCTAATGCGACCACATGAGATCAAGGTTTCAAATATACTAGCGACTACGGACTCCAAGAGTGAACTTCGACAATTCCAGTCTCCAGGCCGTACCAAAAAGACCCTGTGGCGTTTTCCAGAGGAGTGGTAAATCCGATACCAGGGTTAACAGCGAATCAGACCATTTTGCGCGCATTTCTTTTTTCATGGCGGAAATTTCATTCGTCGATACCAATATTGGTTTTCTCCATCCGGCGTTTTTTTGGTGGCCGCCTTTTGGATGCCCCTGAAAATGTGGCAGGTAAAGCGGGTTGTCGATAAATCGTCTTGTTTGGGGACTCGTCGACTTGGGCCCCTTCGGTGAATACCAAGTCTGCTGTTCTTCCAAGATGGGAGACTTCTTCCATCAAGAAACCTAGAGCTATCAAAGCTGTCTCGTCCATACTCCTCCAAGCTATTGCACCGCCATCGGAAGTAGCGCGTGCATAGAAACCAGAGGTATAGCGATGTAGAGCCTTGAGAAGATCGGGATCTGGCAGGCCATGTGAAATCGCTTCGCTCGCGAAATAAATATCGTGCTCAGCGAACCTCGTGGGCGCATTTTTCCGGCGAAACAATACTGTTTCGGGGGCTGCAGCACTCGCTGATGAAGAGGGGGTGTCTCGAGTCGACGAGAAGACCAAGTGCCTTGCGATAAAACCGGAAGAGGATATTCTACCTGCTCACAAGTTAATGGAAAGGAAGGCGGCCAAGAGAATGAGAGGGACGGGCTGTGGTGCGCTCATACCTGCAACAGCGTCATAAACGGTCGCCTCGCGTCGGGCCTTGATGGCCTGGTCTTCTAGATCAACAATCGAATGTTCCAGCGATGCCGATGCCGATGCCGATGCCGATGCCGATACCGATACCGCTGGGTCTAGAAAGCGACTCTGTGTCAAAGCCTTGGACGTCATCTCGAGCAGAGTAGAGGTGTTGTGCAGAGCGCAGACTCGTTGAGTCGCAGACGGAGGCTTAAGAACCAAGATTTCTTTTTCAGCCCGCGCTGCCCGCCAGTCTGTAGTCCATCGCCCTAAAGGCGCGTGGAAGCCGGAAGCGACATTCCCCGATCCCGGTGCCCTCCCAAGACTCAGCTGCACCAGGGCACCTCCTCTGGGCTCAACAAGCGGCGGCGTCAGCCTCAAAAGCCAACGTCCAGGTTCCAATACATGAGCAATAGCCTCTCGAGTCTCGACGAACAGCAAAATCGATAGTCTCCTCTCCAACTTCGAGCCACACCGCCCGATCGATGTATGAATCAGCTGCTGTTTGAAAGATCTACGGGCGCTGTCAGCGCTCAAGCGTTTGCGCGACTCCAAACGTCCCGGTTCGTTCAGGCTATTCAGCCTGCTCCGAGGCTGCGATTTGATGGCGGGGAGAAGGAAGTCCTTCCTGAGGCTGATGGCAATGGCGATGGCGGCGACGACGACGGGCCATCTGCTCCGGCAAGCAGGCCAAAGATCTGGGCACATCAAGCAGGCGCGAATGCTCTTGCAATAGACGTCGACAATAGACTGTGAGCCGGGAGGCCCCAGCATAGGTGCTATTGCAGGCTGACAACAGCGATAGACTGCTTTCTGGTGGTGTAGACTCCTCGATAAAATTGTGGAACCTAGAGGAGTGTCCAAATGTGGCCGAACATACCTTCAAACCAGCTGCAGCCTTGTCAAGGTGAGAAATTCCGTCGACACCGGCATTACAAGAAGAACTTGCTGAGCGAAGCGTAGAAAGGCATCGGCACATAGGTTTGGTATCACGCATCTCAGTTTCTACCCTTTTGATTCGAAGGCTTTTCTTTCGTCCTCATATGACCACCACCTGAAGCTATTCGCAACAGAAACCCAAACAGTCTCAGCAGATTTTGATTTGAATTCTATTATTTACACCCATGCTCTATCACCAATTGCTAGCCGTAACCAACCTATTTCTTTATCACTTTCTATCCACCCCATCCTCGAAAATCTATAGTCCTAATTTGTTGGCAGACCTTTTGGTAGCCTGCGCAACCCAACATCAAACTCTCAGGCTTGTCGATCTTCGCTCAGGTTCCAGCACTCATTCTCTCGCTGGCCACCAAGGGGCTTTACTCTCAACTGCATGGAGCCCGAGATTAGAGCATGTGCTAGCGAGTGGAGGAATCGATGGTACGGTACGCCTATGGGATGTCCGCAAGAGTTCTGGAGCACTCGGTATCCTGGATATGGAAGACTCAACCGGGATAGTTGGAACCGATGGAATGGGCAGAAGTGCGCGATCACGGAACGTAGGAAAGTCTCACTCGGCAGCGGTGAACGGCCTGACTTGGACTGGTGACGGATGCTACATCATTTCTGCTGGTCACGACAATCGAGTCCGGGTATGGGACGCAGCTACAGGTTCTAACACACTTGCAAGCTTTGGTCCTACGTTGAAAAACAGTCATCTTTCAAATCTGCCGCTTATCGTGTGTCCTACTAGTTCTGTCACCCCAAAAAACGAAGTGCTCTTTTACCCGAATGAAAAGGAATTATTGATGTTCGAACTGCATCAAGGAAGACTTCTCAAACGCCTCAAAGTGCCTGGTCCAAATATTGCAGCAGTGAGGTCTAGGAATGGGGAAAGAAATGTGAAGAACAGGATTACTGGTGTTTTGTGGAGAGGACAAGCCGATGGCGTCTACTCTAGCCATTCAGATGGTCAGATAAGAGCGTGGCTTCCAAAGACGGCTGAAGAGATGGCTATTGAACGAGAAGAAGACGACACCAAGAAACGTCCAGTTGATGATACGGAAGAAGAGCAGCGAAAGCGGCAAGTCTTAGACAATGTCTACAGAGATTTGACTAGGCAAAAGATTAGCTTCGGATAATTTCGCCTACAACAAAAGCAAAACTAGGGACCGCATCCTACTCAAGACATACCAGCCGTTAAAGAGGGGTTCTTAAAGTCTTCTCCTTTAGCTTCTAGAAGACATTGAATATCTGACGCGCGTCACAATTCACCTTGCAGCCGAGTCCTAAATTCGTATCGCGAGAATTTTTCCTTCTTTCTCTTTCCAGAAGACGCCATTTAGCAGCCACTGTCTTTGGCTATTCCACAACCCAGGCGTCTCACAATTGACCCCGCACTTGTTCAGCCGACTCGCTTTTTACTTCTTCTGCTTCTAGAAGACGCCATTTCCAACCCCTGTCTTTGAATCTTAGACAGCTCGGATCACATCACAATTGGCTGCAGTATAAGACCTATACAGCCACCAAGTCAATCAGTTCCAAATATTCGCTCGAGGGGCTTCCGCCTTTAGCGACGAAACTTCATAGCTCACATATTCTTTCCAAACTCAATTTTTGTGCCTAACGTCCTGGGCATTTCTTAAGACGACTTTTCCTCGGTGCTCGTCGTGAGACGCTCTCTCCTCTAAAAGTAAATTTCCAGTCGCCTTCACAGCTAACCTCTTAATTCCTCAGAAGATCCTTTTCCAAATATCAAGTCCAGCCAAAGTGTCTGCAGCCCAAATTTGTCATTTTCCCAATTATCTTGTATCCTACAAGTGTAGCTTCAAACAATACATCTTACATTTTACAAGTGTACCTTTAAATCATTTCTCCTTTCGTCACTTCGATACAACGATTCTATTGGGTATCTGTTTACATGGAAACAGCCTGTGAGAACTTTTTCTAGGTCTCTTGCGTGTTTTCACGTACGTTTGACCTATAGCTATTTAATTGATATAATTGTTTTAAATATATATAGCTTCGTTGAGCATTGATCAAATGGTCCGTAATGCATTACACGATATTAGGTGGAGTAGTAAACCAGAATTTTACATTACCACGAGGTCCAATCTTCGTAAAGTCCCACGGAAGTTTCTTCTCGTAAAATCTGTTCTTTTCTTTTACATAGATTTCCTCTAAATGCGTCACCATCCACCCGTCCACTTTGCGGCCGTTTTACAGTTTACAAGGCATGCCTGCAATACCCATCAAAGGTTGTCCCCTCAGCTCTCCGAGTTACCAACTCAAACATCGGCTTAATTTCGTTACAATTTTCGGGAAATACTTTGAATGTCATCCGTTACAACTAACATTTGGGAGCAATCTTAATGCAGAATGGAATTGATGCGCAAAAGAAAGAAAAATCGAGGCATTGATTCCCACATCACATCGAAAAGGTCCGGAGAATTTTCTGAACAGCACGGGCCGAACAATCACGAGTGCCCCGTAGCCGCCTCAACTCCGAGTCAGGATCAAGAAAATCTGCAGCATCCGATGAAGGATTATGCACGATAAGAAAATCTGCAAAGGCATGCACCGCTTTACCCCTCCATCATGCATTCCCAACCTCATGCAGAACTTCATGATCTTCATGCAACGGTCATCGGATTCGCGCCTTACCAAGATTTTTGGTTTTTCTCACCGCCGTGCCCTTTATGCGAGCGATGGTTGGAATCCGCACAGACTACTTGTCTACGCCACCAGAAAATCGAGTCTGATCCTCACAGGTGAGAGCTTGGAGCTTTTGGGTGCTTCATGCGTGACTGATTTGTTCCAGACCTACTCCGAACTAGAAGGTGGGGTCAATTCCTGAACGTGAAGAGCCTCCACTGGTCTTTGAAAGTGGGATGCTGACTATGCCTATATACTTCCGGCTTTGGAAGCGCTTATTGGTTCGGAGGAGTTGGCCGACCCGACCCCGTATGCGGCAATAGCACGGCTACAACGGCACTTGACGGGAAAACACCCCCAGCAAACAAATCAGAGGCCAGAGATTTGAAGATATTGCAAGCTGCTTATGTATAGCGGTGCTCCGATAATTGAGCCTTACCCCTTCGATCATGATAGAGTTCTTCTTTGACAGTCTAACTGCTTCAATCGTGGCAAGTAGCCGATATTCGGACAATACGCACATCTACCTTCCTTTTCTTGGTTATCTCAAGCACCTGACTCACGATGTTCTCTCTACAAATCTTGGTCATATTTCTCTCTTTCCTCTTGTTGTGACTGCACAGTCAACCCAAGAGCTAAAGTCACAGTACGTTGCGGTTGCCTTTCATGATCCAGGAAGAGGATCTCAATCACTTCTTCGTTATATTTCCACCAGATTAGCTTCTTGGTACGCAATTAAGTTTAAAAAGTTCATTAT
The DNA here is from genome assembly GCA_013054445.1 of Cudoniella acicularis. NCBI lineage: Eukaryota > Fungi > Ascomycota > Leotiomycetes > Helotiales > Helotiaceae > Cudoniella > Cudoniella acicularis. Next base: position 1,556 of record JAAMPI010000711.1, on the reverse strand, counting down.
CGTCATGTCTTCGATCCCTCACCAGAAACCAGTGGCTCCATTTGGTGTGGTTGAAAGTCCTCAAGATCAGAATGACGATACTGCATCAATTCGTACGGCAAGCACCGTGGACCAAACACCAAACTTAAACCATCTCCAATCGCACCCTTCTCATTCGCAAGATGCGCCAATTCAACCATATACTTCTTATATCGAAGTCCCGGACGAAATCTACGACCGACTCGGCGCCTCAAAGAAGATAGTCATCGTGGCTCTTCTCTCCTTTTGTAGTTTCCTTGCTCCAGTATCAAGTACTACGATATTGTCAGCTATCCCCGAAGTTGCAGCTACATACCAAAGCACAGGAACAATCCTAAATCTGAGTAATGCTCTTTACCTGGTGTTCATGGGTATTTCGCCCTGTGTCTGGGGGCCACTGAGCCAAGTCTACGGACGCCGCTCGGTACGCGATTCCCAATTCAACCCCCCTTTTTTACGCTAATAAGCCCAGATATGCCTGATAACAGCGATTCTCTTCCTCGGCTGCTCCCTCGGAACAGCCCTCTCTCCAAATCTCGTTTCCTACTTCATTTTCCGTATCCTCACAGCATTCGAAGGCACCTCCTTTCTTACCATCGGCGCCTCTTGCATCGGAGATATCTACCGGCCCACGGAGAGAGCAACAGCTATGGGATGGTTCCTATCCGGGACACTTATTGGACCCGCACTTGGTCCCTTCATCGGCGGCATAATCGTCACCTTCAAATCCTGGCGCGTGATCTTCTACCTCCAAACAGCCCTCGCAGGAGTCGCAACAATCGGCGCCTACTTCCTCCTCCCGGAAACAATCCATCACAAGAAATCCGACGACTTAATCGGGCTCCCCTTCAATGCAAAAGCCAAAGTCCTCTGGGGCATGCTAAACCCGTGGCGCGTGATAAAACTCTACAAATACCCGAATCTGATCATGGTTGCTCTGGCTTCTTCGAGTCTCGTCTGGAATATGTATTCGCTGTTGACTCCTATCCGCTATATTCTCAATCCCCGCTTTAACCTCATCTCCCCTATTCAGTCGGGCCTCTTCTACCTCGCACCCGGCTGCGGCTACATTTTAGGCACCTTCCTCGGCGGCAGATACGCAGACCACATCACCATCACCTGGGCCCAAAAACGCAACGGGATTCGTGTCCCGGAAGACCGACTGCGCTCCGCTTTACCTTTCATGGGCATCCTCATCCCTTCCTGCATGTTAATCTACGGCTGGTCAGTCGAGAAGCGCTTCGGTGGTGTCGCACTCCCTGTTATCATGATGTTTATCCAGGGTGTAGGGCAGCTTTTCTGTTTTCCTTCCCTGAATACTTATTGTTTGGATTGTATGGGGCAGCATGGTGCGGAGGTTATTGCGGGTAATTATATGATCAGGTATTTGTTTGCCGCGATGGGGAGCGCGACTGTGCTGCCGGCTGTGGAGAAGATTGGTGTTGGGTGGTTTTCTACCATTAGTGCGGGGTTTTTGGTTGTGAGTAGTTTGGCAACTGGGGCAGCGGTTCTTTGGGGGAGGGGCTGGAGGGAGAGTG
>JAAMPI010000710.1:0-27631 GCA_013054445.1 Cudoniella acicularis | reverse complement strand
TCTTCCACATAAACCTCCTCCCATCCAGCAGTCACTGTTGCTATGTTCTGATTCGATAACATCATCCTCCCCAGATATCAACTCCTGGAATTCAGGATCCATGACAATCGCCATCATTTGATCCGTGTTGCGACACCATACCGAGATTTGGACATCGTGGTCGTCGACTTTCCAGCCGGGTCGCACTGCCCAGGGAATTTTGGCCAAGATAAGATCACGGGTTACTTTGGGAGTATGGTACTTAAGTTATAGATTAGTTGGTATTCGGAGATATACAACTAGGCTCTAGTCGTGTCTTAAAGTTGGACACCTACCTGCGCAACCTTCAAAGCTCCATGCCGGGCTTGGATAATGGCAGCTTTTGGTGCATGTTCTTTGGTACCATAGTCGTGGAATTCCTTCTCTGTAACTTTGTCGTTCTTGTATCGCATTGAGGTGAGTTTGAGAACCGTTTCTCTAACTGGAGCCATGATTTGTTGATTTAATTTAATGGTAGCTATTGATGGAAAACGTCACGGTACACTGAAATTCTGTAACCAAAATTTACCGGAAGTGAACCCTCTTAATTGATTCTGAGCATCTAACTGGAATTGAAGGAAACATAGTGGAGAAGCTTGTGTGTCGGTGGTCTCGGCGTTCTCGGCGATTTATGTTCACTGGTTAAAGAGAACCCTTCCCAACGCCGAACTAATAAAACTCCGAGGATCGAGAACATTTTAGGCAGGCATAACTGTTGTCATAATGTATGGGTTTGATCCCCAAAAAACTATTTGCGGAAGTAGGTATGGACTGATTATCATGAGAGCCTCAAATTGCGCGAAATCACTGAAATCACTTCAAAGTCCAAACGGAACCCCCAGCATTTCGACCTCCTTCCCGCCCTCCCCCCTAGGAATAGCCGAGCCCAGTCACGTACGAACGTACGGGGTACTCCTGGACTACCTAGGTACTCCATCACAAGAAAACCGTAGCACTCCCTAACACCCTAATTCAACGGCTTTTATAACCGAACAATTGCTTAGGAATTATTTATGATATGCGCAAATATCAATTAATAGCGCGACAAATGATCGCGTTCTAATTGTGACCCCCGAAAATTAAAAGGTTGGCGCTCTATTTCGGGGCTCGTCAACTAACTCGTAAGTTACAGTGTCCTATACACTGTAACTTAGCGAGCCTCAGCGTGAAATTGCGTACTACAACAACAATTAATTATAAGGTTAGTTATAACTGAATGATGGTCTAAAAATTGTTGCTTCATGAGCTTTCTTTAATAATAAATTGCGCTATTAAAATAAACGTTACTAGTAGCAATAGCGTGCTTCTTCAGGTACACGATTTATTGGGGGTACTACACATCGCATTTCTAGTCGTTTTATTTACCTCAAGTTCAAATAATATCAAACAACTTAGAATTGTGGATATTCTTGACGAAAGGTTGAATTGCCATTGCAACTAAAACGGTGACCTATTGAATCCCAAATGCTCGTCCAAAAATGCAAAGGTCCGTTGATTTGAAAGTGAAAATGCTCCAACCTTAGCCTGAAGTCCCCCACCTTCCGTCTCCTTCGCAATCCAGCTTTTCTTCTGGCTGTCGTTCAAGTGAATCAACTCTTCATAGATCCGAGTCGTACTCATCTCAGGTTTGAAATAAATTGCAGCGGCCGCACCAGAGACGAGAACTGGGCAATGAATTTTATGCAGAAACTTTCCGTCTTTTCCTTGCAACGAAAAACTCCGCAAATCGAGCAACGCCTTTGCTGGCTGGTCACACCCAAATGCCCACATCATGTGGTTGACTTCCCATTTGAATTGAAAGTTGAGTGTTGAGAGGAGAGAAATCATTCCGTTCACAAAGGAGTCTTTGATCCAGCCAGATAGCCACCCATTGATAAACCACTTCGGCATGCGCATGATAGCAAGCTCCCATAAATCGTAGACTGGATCGATACTGACACAAGCTTTGAATCGTGGATCTACTGCAGCCCTGAGTGCATTATATCCTCCAAGGGTTGCCCCTACAACCGCTACTCGTTCAAGGTCCAACTCAAGTTCCGGGTGCTCCTTGCTATACTGCCATAGGAAATCCAGAACCTTCCCGGTCACAAACTCATAGTCAGGGCGCATTGATAACCTATCCCGTCTCAGTGCCATGCCTTGTCCAGGGCCATCGAATGTCAACACAGCATATCCTAATCTTGGTCCGGCACTGGGGGTGACAAAGAAAAGCTCTTCTTGAATTGAGTCGCCACCATTGACATTAACTACAATCGGTATTTTGCATCCCTTCAGACGAAAATTATCTCTCGGGAGATATAAAATTGCTGGTAGCTCTTTGTCGGCTTCGTAAGGAATATTTAAGAATTCGAGTTCGGCTTCGTCCAGAAATCCGCTCGCCTTTTTAAAGAGAGTGACATATCTCTCAGCCCGGGGCAGTAATCGTGGCTCTGGTGCGTTGGGTCGATCGCTCATCATAAATTGACTTGCTCTGGCATAGTTTGTTGCACGAAGGTATGCCCCTCGAGCAGCTACCATATCACCACTGGCAGAAGCCTCATCTGCCAAGGCCTCTGCGCGTTCGGAACATGAAGCCCATTCTCGCGACCAAGATTCTGGGTCATTGTCTTTGATACGAGACACACTTGCCAGTGCTTCCCCAATTTCGCAACCACCGTTTGGGGCAGTACTGAGGAGCCGAATGAACTCGAAATTGAAAAAGTCGGAACCAAAAAATCGATGCATTGCTCCGGTTGAGACAATATGGATTGATAAGCCAAGAAGTGATTACGTGAAGCTAGGGTTGTAATTCTCAAAAATAAGCAAACAGATAGGTTCGAATGAAATGACGACAAGGTAGAAATGCGCACTTGAATTGTTGGTCACCGTCTGTCGAGCTGTTGGTGTTACACAGGAAATCCACCCTGGTCTCCAGGATGCATTTCTTCCGGCAAGGAGGCCAACCATTGGTTATTGGGCGCATATCCCAACAGCAAACTGCATTTTTCCACGCGCCTCGGCGTTGTTGCAATCTCGGCGTTTTCTGTCGACACGCATGACAGCTGACGCAGCCAACAGTCCCAACTTCATCCTCGCAGACCTCGCCGTTTAACGTTCACTACGATCTGGTGGCTTGATTTCACCCTCACCTCACTCTACTAGTACCTGATTTAGCAAAAAATTCGCCAGTCATTGGCCACAGCAAGAATGGGCGAGAACGCTGAAAGCAATGGTGTTGTCGATACCACGGAGAAATCCAGCGAAGAAGCCCCCCCTAAGCTTGAATTCGAGAATCAGGATCTCAGCACCGAGGCTGCCGACACAGAGAATGTCTTGGGATGGCGCTTCTGGATCATATTTCTTTCCCTTGCCATCACCTCACTCCTGACAGCCAGTGCGTAATCCCTGCAATTCACTGGGCCATTCTCCATAGCGAAGATTGCTGATTACGAGGTCGAATAGTTGAGGCTACGGTGACAAGCACTGCTCTTCCAACAATTGCTCGAGACTTGAACTCTGGAAAGCTCTATGTCTGGTTCGTCAACGCCTTCTTCTTGACCAGCACTGCCGTTCAACCTCTTTACGGGCAATTTGCAAACGTATTCGGTCGAAGATGGCCTACCATGGTTGCGATCGCACTCTTTGCACTGGGAAGTGGCATCAGCGGTGGTTCGACATCTGCCCCAATGTTAATTGGAGGAAGAGCCATTCAGGGTATGGGACTGGGAGGTGTCAACGTCATGATTGATATGATCGTGTGCGATCTGGTTCCTCTTCGCAAACGTGGCAACTACATAGGGATGATCTATGTTGTCTTCGCTGTCGGTTCTTCAATTGGACCTTTTGTTGGTGGTGTATTCACAGACAGGGTCACTTGGCGTTGTAAGTTGTTCTGTTTTCTCATATATTGTCTATCACTGACTGGTTTTCCCAGGGGTATTCTATATTTGCTTGCCGATCTGCGGCGTATCACTTGCCCTTATGTTGGTCTTCCTCCAAGTCAAATATCAGAAGGAGACAACATTCAAGCAGAAAATGGCTCGGGTAGATTGGCTTGGCAACGCTCTTCTCATCGCCTCAGTCGTCGCGGTCCTAATTGCGCTGACCTATGGAGGTACATCGCATCCATGGTCTTCATGGAGAGTCGTTTTACCACTCGTACTTGGATTTCTTGGCATCATCGCCTTTCACATATACGAAGCATCAGGTTATTGCGTTGAACCAACGATGCCGCCACGATTATTTGGGAATCGAACTTCGCTCTTTGCCTTTGTTATTATATTTCTACACGGGGCCCTGACTTACTGGATTGTTTATTTTCTGCCAGTATATTTTCAAAGTGTTCTTCAGAGCACGCCAACCGGCTCTGGGGTGCAGCTACTACCTACGGTTATTTTCACTGTTCCTTTTGCCATTGTGGCCGGCGCATGGACTACCGCGACTGGCAAATACAAACCACCATTAATTCTTGGCTTTGCGTTCATGACATTGGGTATTGGGCTCTTTACGACACTGGATGCCTCTTCTAGTATGGGGGCTTGGGTTGGTTACCAGGTGATTGCTGCTATCGGTACGGGCCTGGTGATCACACCGTCTCTTCCCGCTGCACAAGCCGCTCTCCCTGAAAGCGATGTTGCAGCTTCAACAGCTACCTGGTCTTTTTTTGAGAAGCTTCGGATCCGTCTGGGGTGTTTCAATACCTGCGGCAGTTTTTAACAATCGATTTGATAGCCTTCTGGGATCAATTGGCGACGACGCAACCCGAGAAAGATTATTAGGGGGTGCTGCATACGAAGAAGCATCTCGCAGCTTTATCGACTCATTTCCAGAAGCTGTGAGGAGCGATATAATTTCTACTTACGCCGGTGCTATGAAAATGGTATGGCAGGTCGCCATCGCGTTTACAGCGCTGGGGTTTATCGTCAGCTGGTTAGTGAAGGAGATTGAGTTGAGAAAGACCCTGGACACGGAATATGGTTTGAAGGACAGCAAATCGAAGGAGAAACAACAACCCGAAAATGGAAAAGTGGCTCAAAATAATGAGCAGGATGTGTAGTCATGTATCACAATATTGGCTGGGGGTGACGGGGCTGTTGAGGGAAATTGAACTTGGGATTGAAAGAGACTTTTACAGCTTTCTAACGGTATATGCAGATTCTGATTTCAAGTGGGCCATACACCTTTATCTAATAATATTCAGTGTTCACTTCTAAATGACACTTGCTCTGGAAACCCCTTAGCTACAACTTTGCCAAACTTTCAAATTCCTCAACAGTTAGCCATCTTTCACCCTTTCCTTCGTGAAGAGTTGTCACTGCATTGTTACCCCTGAAGATGCTTTGAAGACCTTCTTGCTTTGCATGCCCGATCAGATTTCGCGGGGGCCAAGTGCGGGGTCAGTGCGGGGTGAGACTTAAGCTTCCGGATAGTTTCCTAGAATTTATTTAGAAACTTGAATATTTTCGGCTTCATCAGCACTGTTGGCTAGTCTGATAAACTTAACAACACCAGAAAACAATATACTGTTAACAGGTCCAGCCCAACAGTTTCCGATTGCCAACCGGATATTACAAAAAGAGCAACCCCTGCAGTTAATAGGGCATTGATGGTATTCTACTCTTTTTTGATCTAGGTGCCTTATTATTGATATGTCATACCCTTGATGAAATACTATCGCTCGAGAATGCCAACCTCATCCCTAGGAATGAACTTTCAGCTTAACTTGGTGGCTCGATCACCAACATCATCACGACTGTCCCTACACAGCATTTTCAAAACTTCTCTTTGCTTTCGTGCCTTCGCATGACTTTTAACAACACTGATGGTTCTCTCGATTAGTGGCACTTATGTGATTCTACGAAGAAAAACTTCAAAAGTTAAATGATTTTAAAGTGAACAGTAATAAATGTCTTTGATAAATAAATAGGCGCACATACTCTGCGACTATTTATATAACTTTTTTAACTTATATATAAGTAGTTATTTAATTATATTAAAGTGTTATTTTCAGGATCCGGGAGCTAAACACTAACTTATTCGCGAGAATGTTTCCTCTCGAAAATCCTAATTAACCTTTTTTTTAATTCTTCTAAATTTCCTAGTCAATTTCTGCCTCCTATTTTCATTTTTATACTTACTATCTATCTCTTTTAGCTACTTTAAATATTAACAGTATAAAAATTAAATAGAATAGAATAGAATAACACTCGTTATTCTATTCTATTCAGATAAAAATAAGTGTTATTCTTATCCTATTCTATTTATTTTTAAATAATTAAATAATATTCGAATAATTTAATCACGTAATTATATTCTAAGGGGGGCGGATATAAAGTCTAAATAAGGTTTAGGCTATATAAGAACTAAGCCTAGAATAGTAGTACTAACCGGGGAAAGCTTTATAATTACCTTAGAAATCGTTCTAGAAGGCCCTAGTAGCGGGGCGGCCCGCTCGGCTAAAAGCGGGAAGCATCGGGAATAACCCGAACTGTGATATAATTCGCTTGTATATAAGCCTTCGGATAATCACGTGGATTTGATAGCTGCCGGAGGTCCGGAAGGATATCGGTATTAAACCTCTAGTATCTAAGATTATAGCTCTAGGCTCTTTATATATAACACGGAATATTAAAAGATACTACTGATTATTATTATTATTAGATCTTAGTACCGGATATTTATCGGGGGTAGATAGCTAATAAAAAGAAGGCTTTTCTAAACTTCTCGAGGCTAGAGATTAGTTTTATAACTGAATCCTTTTCTCTTATATATAACTTCTTTACCTACTAACGCCTCCTCCTTATAACCTACCTCTTATATATAGACCCCTTAAGAGATACCTCTTTCTTCTTCTCTTTTTAGCTTAGTTTCTTTATAAATATAATATCTTTTTATAAATACGTTTATATAATACTAAAGCCTTCGTATTTATATAAAACTATAATATTAAACTAAACTCTTTTTTCTTATCTAGAAAGGCCTCTAGAATATCCTATTAGACGATAAATTATCGTACGACGATTATACGAACCTATTATAATAAACAACTTTATAATAGCGTTACGTATTAATAGCTCTTCTAAGAATAAGGCCTTTAAATTACGACCGACCTTTTTATTAACCTAAGACGACCCGACGATAATACGAGACGATAGCGAGCTAATCGACTTCTAAACCTACTTCTAAGCCTTTTAATAGTCTTAGATAGACTATTAACTTAAGATATAATAAACTAACGAGAAGATAGACTAGATTTAAGACCTTCTATACTAACTCTTTATTAGAGATAAGTTACGCGGTCGATTCGTACGACGCTCTTAGCTATCTTTAAGATAACCCTTCGAAGCTCTTATCTTTATAATAAAGCGCTGCTTAGAAGCTCTTACTATTACGTCTTAAAAGACCTTACGCTCTATAAAGCTCTCGGACCTAGATAAGCTATTAGATAGAATAGACTTTATCTTCGAATATTAGAAAATAGAAATTAATAATAAGTTCGAGATAAACGCTAACTATTACGAGAACGAAGCTATTAGGATAGCTTATATCTTTACTCGTATATAAAACGATATTCGGAAATACCTTTTCTTATAATATAATAGCTATACGCTATCGTCTCTTAAGTTTATCTTAGCCTAGGCTATAATCGACTACTTAATATAACGGAACTAGGTCTACTTAACTAAGATCTCTACCTTAGGTAAGCAAGAGGTCTGTCGGATTAGTAGTATAGAAGTATAGGCAAGGCGATGTCACCGGTATTACTAAACGTAGAAGCTTAGCCCGCTATAAGTAAAGGTAATTAAAGTATAATATAAGATTGATATAAAAGTTTAAATACGAAGCTCTTATCTAGTAAGGAAATTCCTTTACTTATATAGATCCCCTTAGCTAGTAGATAGCCTAGATAATACTAGCTATCTATAGCTTCCTAGCTACCCCTAGATAAACACGCCTATCTAGTCTATCCTGTCTATTCGCTTATATTATATAACGAGTCACGTAACACTCGTGGCTTAGGACCCTGGTTCTCTATACTGTTCTATTAGTCGTAGCCGAGCCTTAGGCCTAGGCCTACACGTACGTATAGATTCGTAATACTATCCCCTATTAGTTATAACGTAATTCTATCCGTTTAAATAACTATATTACCTACTTCTAGTAACGGCTATAGATCGTTCTTCTTTATTATACTATCTATACGTTTAAAGAAAAGAAACGAGTAGATCGAGCTTAGTCTTTATATTAAAAGAACTAGAATTAAAATAGCGCCGTATATTTATTATAAGAAGTCTAGAAGGCGTTATTTTACTAGTATAGGCGTAGGTGCCGATCGTTATTCTAAGTGTTTAAAGAGTAGAAAGTCTTATAACGTCGTGTCGAGGAACAAGATACCTTCTATTACCGACTAGGACTCGCTCGATACCTAGTAGAAGAAGTTATAAAAGGCTAAGCTCTAAGCTTAAGAGGCGTAAGATAAGGCTTATACTCGAGTTAAGCGCCTATAACAGTAGTAGCGCTTACTCGACGAACACGAGTAAAAGATAATCTAGGCTAGTCTTAGTTCTCTTAATAAATTAGATATTATAGAGGTAGCTAAAAAGAAAAGGGTTATTAAAAAATAGAGGTTAGAAGAGGAGAAAAGAGAGAAGGAAAGTAGACAGTAGCGCGAGCTCTATATTACCTAAGGTAACGGCCTCGCCGACAACCTTCTTAGCCTTAACCTAAACTATAGGCTAGGCTAAGGATTCTAAGACTTCGCCTAAATTCCTAATAAAACGCCGTAAGCTTCTTAAGACAGTTGATTAGGTTTTTCTTAGGTTTTTTAATGTCTTTTAATTATAAATAATCCTTTTCTTAAATTAAATACTTAATCTTATTTCTAACCTATCTAAAGCTTAAGATCTAATCGACTTTATATTTAAATTCTAGATATACTTACTATCTTTAACGCCTTTAAAGTCGTCTTTATATATGATAATATATTAATGATTTGCTCGAAATTGGTCGAATACGAGTTAGAGCGGAGTAAGTTTATAGTTTAGTATAGTATATATAGATATATTATCTATAGAAATATATTATATTAGAAGAACATCTAAGAAAGGTTAATATAATATATCGTAGCCAAGATTTTATCATATACCTAAGAAGTAAACGAGAGCTTAAGTTATTATAGGCCATCGTTCTTCTAGAATGCCTATTAAGGGAGTATAAACAACCCTTAGACTACGATTTAAGATCATGACTTTTAAAGAACTATTTATATACTTGACGTCCTAAACTAATCTAATAGTACGAGAAGAATATTTATCGCCCTTCTAGATCTTTACGTCTATAAAATCATACGCCACCTATCTTATAGAAGAATCTTAGGAAAAGTTGATTCTACGCCTATACTTGTATAGCTATGACTTAAGTATATTAGAATATAGTACGAGGATAGTATAACTAATAAGTATTATAAATTCTATTTTCTCTATAATATAATTACGAGTGACTCTTCTATCGTAGTCTTTATAAGGGTCAGGTTAAGAGGTAGCCGTAATAATAAAAGGTAAAAGCCTCCCTTCTTTAAATAAAACATTCTAATTAGGCGAGATTATATCGTATTCTAACAAACTGGCTATAAAAGCTAACGCTTAGCGGAAATAGAAGTTAAATTCTTTTAGATTGTTTTATACCCTTTTTAGGATATATTAAATAGAATAATAAGTCTATTACTAATTAATATTATAAATATTTTCGGTATATATATATAATTAAAATTCGTATTAAACAGGATATTAGGACACCGGTCCTGTCGGTATTAGTAGCGGCGGATATAACGGGTTACGGCGTAGTAATAGAGCGGCTTTATTAGATAAAATGCTTAGAGTAGTGTACCTGGCCGGTAGTAAAGGCGAGACGTTACGACGAGTAGTACTTTCGCCTGATATCGCGGAGTAGAGGTTAGATATTAGCCGAAAGGTTTTAGTCTACTTGGCTGGCCACTCTAAACAGACTTTTAGAAGGTTTTTAAATATCTGTCGAATAACTATTATAAAGAGGAAAACGATCACGACTACGAACATGATTTCGAGTAGTATTATTACTACGAGATATAAATAAAGCGTTATACTAGAATAAGTTTGTTTTAAGATAGTTTTAAAAAATAATAGAAGTAAGGTAAGAAAACCTTATAAGAAAGAAAAGGAAGAGAAGGGCGTTATAGTAGGTGGCCAGACTCGATATAGTATACGAAGTACTTTAATCTTATATTATATAACTATTAAGCTAGTACCCTATTCTAGGAAACCTAAGTTACGATGTTCTATAGGTAGAGACATCCCGCTATTCCCTATAGCTATAAACGCCTTATCCGATTTATTCTAAACGCCTAGGTCGCCTTTCTATACTAATCAGCCTAAATAGTATATAGCCTTACTAAGGCAATTAAAAGTCTCTCGATATAAAAGTTTTAAAAGAGGCCTAAGACGTGACTAAAATAGTTTTATAGATCCGTATTTTCCGCTATAGGTTTAACGATTCCTATAAGCCGGGCAACTAATTTAATACTTGTTTCTAAATAGATAAGAGAGAGCTTTCCTATTATATAAACAATAAGACAAAAATAGAATTTAAAGTCGACCTAATAGATATTAGTACTAATCTAAACGTGACTCTTAGATAAGTATATATACGGCACTATCACACTTTATATAACATAATCGCGCTAACGCGATTAGGCTAGCTTTATATTAGAAGCTGATCTTATTATAGACCTAAGACCTTATATTAGGAAAAGGAAATATAGGTCCGTTCTTCCTTAGCTAGCTTAATACTAGATCCCTTTAACTCTTTGTCCTACCCTATATATATCGTTAGATGTCTAAAGCTCGTATAAAAACATACTATTACCCGCGCTTATAATTAAGTTAAACACGAAGCATGATATAGATAGGCTATTATACGTGCTTACTACTTCGACCTACTTTTCCTTAGCCCCTTCTCGCGGATTCTTAATAGACGGTCTATATCGTAGTAGGATTTAGAGCTAAACATATAATCCGTACGTAGCGGCGTCGGCTAGGTTTGGCAAATAGAGCCGACCAGGTACCGGGGTGTATAGGGGAGGCCCTCTCTAGACACCTAGACCTAAAGAGAAAAAGATCCGAATATATTTAGAATACTAGGGAAAGGAGAAGAGGAGAAGAGATACCAAATGCTCTTTAGCTATAAACCACTATTAAGGTATTATAGCGTAAAATACGAAGGGAATATTTATTTCTTAAAGTCTAGCTAAATAGCCTATTAGGGCTCTGCCTCTCGTATAGTATACTATAATAGGTTCGTGCTAGGCTATAGTATTTTATCTAACTGTTCTTCTAATGCCTTTAAATTTTAATAGTCCGGCCTATCGATCTCTTTCTAATTATTAATCAACCTCTTTAGGGCGGTTAGGGAAGTCGGAATAGTCTGATTCCTCTTATCGATTTGTCTATCGACTTCCTCTTAATTATCGGCCAAGTTCGCCTTATCGTTTTGCCTATTAGTCTCCGAACTATTCTAACTTATAATATTATCCCTTCTATCGGCCTATAATAACTATTAATAAAATCTAAATAATCTATACTTCTTAAATTCTTATAAGACAGTATATATATAGAGTATTATATACCTATACCTAGTATATATAATTATATATAAAGAAATACTTATAGCGATATTTATAATAGCCTCCTAATCCTAATATAATATAAATCAAATTAAAGATAGTTTAAATAGGTCTTTAGTGTTTTTAAATTTAAAGGGTAGAGAGATAGTTCTAGTATAGAAGAGGCTAAAAGAATCTAGTATAGTATATTGATTTAGTCGATACGTAGAACAGTAACGAAATAATCGTAGATAAAGCGTAAAATAGCTTAGTCGTATTAAAGTAGAAGGCGATATTAGAAGGTATAAGTTAGAGTATAGGCGAGCGGAAAGGATTTAGTATATAGGGCTGTTAAGCTATTAGCTAAAAGTTTTTATAGGCTTAAAGTATATAGTTATAACTTATATTATCGTCTGCTTTTCTTTTCTTTATATTTAGGTTGTTTTATTAGGGATCTTTTAGGTTAAGGAATCCTATACCAGGACTCACTTGTTCCCTCTCTAACTTTCTTCCCTATATTCTACTCAGCCTCTTCTTCCTCTTCTATCCGGGATAAAGGAGCCGTTAGCGTTGGCTATCGGCACGTCGTATTAGTATTAAGCGAACTTATACCTAGGGAAGCCGTCAGTTCGTAGGCTAGGGGAGAGGCTATTAGCGGCAAGTTATATATTCCGAAAAGCTAGTATATATAGTAAGGTAGTAGATTGCCTCGTCTATAGTCGCACGCTATTTTTTAAGAGGGAATATAAGATCCGGGGACTAAACTAACTAAACTACCTTAGTCTTATAAATATGTCTTTAAGCGCTGTTTTCGATTAGCTACGAGGCAAGTAAAGGGCTGACTTAAGTAGTGTCAAATAGATATTTAGGGGCCTGAATACGCTAAGCGGGCTTCGAAATCATTTCTCGGCTATATAAAATAGTATTTTAGGTCATCAAAACCGCTAAATAGGTCATTAAAACTATAAAGTAGGTCCTTAAATCTATTTTAAGGCGTAGAAAACCACTACTAGACGGTTCGGCTATAAGTACTTCTTAATTTAAGATTAACTAATTCGTTCTGATTAGAATTATCTTTTTACGGGATATAGAAAAGGAATTATCTACGTTGCCTCCGATTCTAAGACTAGCTAACTAGTAATCGCCGCCGATACTAGACCTCTCTCTCCCTTAACTATAATAGGTCCTAGAACCCGACTTCTTAAAGGCTAAAGCTAGGACTTTAAAAGCCGCTTGCTTGTCTCGTGCTCGTACTATCTCTCGAATAGAATATACTTTTAGTGTGTCCTAAAGTGAATTTATTAAGCCTATAGAGCAGATCCTACGTACGGCCCCGTTTAGCTATACTATAACACTAACAATTGATGCTAATTGCGTGGTCGGATACGGTTCTAATCGCGGAACACTAGTATTATACCGCGGACCGGGCTATCCCCCTTAGCTTAGCTATAAGACGAAGTATAAGGGGAGGGGCGGGGCTTGGTCCTAGGGACTCGAGAGATATACTTACGTGCTATACTAATTCTAGTAGGCATGAATTATAAGTAAAAGGATATAGCTGCTACTAGACCCTTGATTCTTATAGATCCTACCGGTCTGCTAATATTCTTGACCTTAAGGAAGACGGTAAGCTTGATTTGAATTAGATAATAAGGTAAGGTTAAAGTAGGGTTTCTATTTAAGGACGCTATACTTACGGCTAGGAATAAGCGGTCAGAGAGTTCCTTAAAAGATTCTACTGGTATTATACTAGTAGGAATTCTTATAGGTTATTATAGTCCTCGTTTGTTACCTTCTACCGCAAGTACCGATCGCGTAAATGTCTTGAGTATCCTATCTCTTCTATATAGCAGCCACTAGAATACCGGTAAGCTAATCGAGCTATATATAGCCAAGCTTCGACGTAGGGATTATATAGACGAGTCTGATAAGCGTTCTAATATCTTATCTTCTTTCTTCCCCCCTTTATACCTCTATAAATATATATTCGACATCCTTAAGATTATAGCTTCGATCTTATACGGCTAGTTGTTTTCGTACGGATTAATCGTTTAGACAAGCTCTTCGGCAGTTTTAGGGGTTCTAGCGTACGACTTAAGATCGCTATTTAGTCTGATTATACGCCTATAAGGTACCTACGGGGTAGATTAGCGGTGTTCTATAAAAGTATACCTTAGGAAGTAAGTAGGTCCTCTTTACTATAGGACGCGTCTGTCCTAAAAGTACTCACTACACCTCCCTAGTCATTCGGCGCCCTTCTTAGGGCGGATAGTATCATAGTAATGTTTAGCCTCGTCTCGTCCGATACTAAGGCTAAGACGTTAGGAGAAACTTCGCGCTGGCCTAAGCTCGGCGAATTACGGCTTAGAGAAAACCCGTTTTCCTGTCCTTACTAATACGTATATAAACTAAAGTATACGCCTGCTTAAGACCCTCGATAACTTGGCCACTAATCTGATAGCGTATGATCAGGCTCGCCGTCACTGCTATAGGTATAGGTAATCGATATTTATAGTATATAATCTTCTTACGACGATTCTAAGGAATCTAGTAGTTATCGTGATCGTATCCTTTATCGACGAGAGCCGTCCTCCTTTTACCACGCTAGTTATATCGACGTATCCTACGAACCTACGCCCCTATATCCCCGAATAATACCCGTTTAAGCGGACAAGATAAAACCTAAAAACGCGTAGTCTTTTAAAGACAAGATCGACGTAAAGGTAGACGCGAAGGATAGTGACGTAATATGTTATTTAGTTTAAGAAGATATAAGCACGCGATAAAGTACCTATTAGAGGGGATCTTACTAATCATTACGTCTAGCTTAGGGTAGGCGAGACTAGAAAATATAGATTTTCGTCCGAAGGAAAACGAGCTATATTTACCTTATTAAGTAGGGAGAAGTATATTGTCTTTATTATCGGGGGTAGCTTTATAGTTAGTAGTAGTATAAATGTTTATAAAGGGAATAGGTTAGGGCATTTTATAAGCGACGAGAGCGTTCTTATATTAGAGCTAGAAATAGTCGTAGTGATAATATTAGGATATTAAAATCGATAATAGTTAAAGCTATTAAAAGCCTATTAGTAGTCGATAGCTTCTTTTAAGAGCTCCTACTACTACTACTCCTACTACTCCTACTACTATAAAGTAGAATCTATTATAATCATAAGCTAGAGAAATTATACGCGGATACTATAACTCACTTTATAAGTTCTACTTGTTCTAGTAAAAAGGTGCCGGACTAGCGTGAAAAGTATGACCGTGTGTAAGGCTGTCCGCCTATACGGTGACCTGTCGCGTCGTCGGTAGTAATAGTAGGTTCTAGTAAGGTTAGAGGCTCGGCTGTTCTAGTTATCGTAAGCTTTCCTAACCCGAGCGTTTTATTATCAACTGTCGTTTAGATATAGCCGTCTAGTCAGTTTTATTCTCTACTTAATATTAGCGATATATATTTCTAATATCGAAGTATTACTAACCTCGCCCCCTTTTCTAGCTTTTTTTCTTAGTTTAGCGCCTGCCTCCGCGCCTATAGCGTAACCTCGGGCTCTATATTCTTGTCCTAGCGCTCGATATATGCCTTAATTTGCTTATATAGAACAAGAACGTCGAACGTAGAGATTAGTTCTAAAACTAGCCTTAGAGCTAATAATAGTAGTTGCCTGACCTTTTATAAAATAACTTTCCCTACTAACCGAAGAATCAGTCTAGGCTTTATACCTATATAACGACTAAAGAAAGCATCTAGGGTATCGGGGTTCGCTGTCTAACTAAACTTAAATAGTATTTCGCGATAATAGTAATCTAGATCTTAGGCCTTAACGTTTTTCCTAATATCCTCTTCTATCTTATCTAGTTTAGTTTAAACGAGATCTTCTATCTTAATCAGGAAGAGTGCCTTTAAGATGTCTCTATATAGGAACTTAAGGGTTAAGTTATAGGTTACTATAAGAATGCCTTTATAGGTCTTTCGTATAGCGGCTAGGTCATCTTCCCTAGTAGGAGAGAGTATTAAGGTGTTCTCTTAAGGCTAGTTAGACATAGGGAAGAACTAGGCGACAGACTAAATTGATCTTATAAGATTAAAAATCGATAATCAAGGTTATTAAGATAGATATTCGGCTATACGAATTTGGTTTTTAGATTTTTAAATCCGCTAATAGGGTTCCTAAATACTCTAAGTAGGGCACCTAAGGAAGCCTAGCCGAGTGCTTATTTCCGTTCTATAAGCCCTTATCACGTGATATAGATCTCGTCCTATATCCTAGAGGCGCCGACCCCGCCTTTAGGCTTCGAAAACACAGACGTAGGAAATATTGACTTACTAAAAGATATCGATTATTAATAAAATTCTAAAATATAAGTTAATCTAGTTAGCTACCTCTCTACTAGTTACCGGGTTACCGTTATCGCGAATGTCTTTTTAACCTTGATTATTTTTGATAATTTTATCGCTATATCTATTATAGATAAGATTTTATACTATAAAGTATATTAAGACCTTTATAAAACCTATCTCTACTTTTAAAATATTATATAATATAAAAAACGATAATCGAGATACTAGTAAGTTATAAAACATATAACGATTTTATATACTTATTTTAAAAAGACTATAGAAATTAAGAGTTTCGAATATAAATAGTTTCTTTAAATATATTCTTAACTACCCCTTAGCTTTATTACCTTATACGGTTTATTACTTCTTTTTATAAAAAACATTTTTTTTATAATCCTTTATTATCTTATCCTCTTAAAGCTAAGCAACTTAGGGAGGTTACTCGTTGTTATTATATATATAATCTTAATAAGAATACTTATTTATACCGCTAAAGGAATTCCTTTTATATCTTGCCTCTTAATTATCTTTTTAGATTTAAATAGCTTAAGATATTATTCTCTTTTTTAATCGAGGCGTATTTTATAAATAGAGACCTAGTTTCTAATAAGAAAATTATATACTTCTTTTCTTCTATTTTATTACTAATAAAATTTTAGTCTCCGATAGTATATTTATCGACGATAGGATTTATAAGATACCCTTAGAAAATATACTATACGATTCTAGTTAGAACGTAAACGGTCTCTATTCCTACTTATAAAAAGACCTAAGAGGTACCTAGGATAGCCTATACTAGTATACCGCCTAAGAAGATCAAAATTTATCCCCGATTTCTTCTAATATGTCTTAATATCCTTAGGAGAACAACCTTTAAAAGGGCATCGCCTAAGATTTCCTAGATTTAATAGAACTTCTTACGACTAGACAAGAAGGCCTAAGAGGTACCTAGGATGACCTATACTAGAATACCGCCTATAACTCGTAGAAAAATCAAGATTTATCCCCGATTTCCTCTAATATGTCTTAATACTCCCGGGAGAACCCTTAAAAGAGTACTGCCTAAGATTCCCTAGATATAGAACTCCTTAAGACTAGTAATAGAGTGATTAAGTTAATAAGACCTCGGCGATCTAACGTTAAGAGTGATTTGGCGAGATAGCTAGGGAGATCGAAGACTTTTAAGGATTCTTATAAATCAATTAGCCGCTCTAGCCTTAAGATTAAGAATACTACTCGGGATTATCTATTATATAATATATCCTTTTCTTATAGACTATATCACTGCTCGTAGGAAGGCTAAGCTTCTTATAAGCATATTCCTAACAAGCTAAAGTATAATTACGAGTAGGTATATTTTCCTTATTTAAGGTTATAATACTAATTATATTATCTATCTTAGTAAATTCGTAGATTCTTATCTAAAGCCCTACCGATATAAGGTTCTTGTTTATAAAAATCTCTATTTCTTATCTATTGCCTGTTTGCTTTATTATAAGCGTAAGGCCTATACTATATATAGATATAGCGATAAGCCGTTTCTCTATACCTATAACAGTTACGAACACGGCGTTCTAGGTAATAGATTTCCTCGCTAATAGAATCTCTAGGACTATAAGAAGCGTATATATAACGACTTAGGAAAAGACGATTAATCTAAGAAGCGTAAGGCGAATAAGGATATAAAAGTCTAGTAGTTTAAGTTTAAATCCTAATAGTAGAATATTAAACATAAAATAGACTAGTGTTATAATTCTAGAGTAGTGTTAAGGGATATCTTTAATGACCTTAAGGTATTACGTGCCCTAAATAATAAATCCCTTGCTTAAGAACAGGACTTTAACGGCTTAACAATCTAAGTTAGTCTAAAGGTTAGGGCTTTTAGTAGGGCACCTAAGAGGTTTATCTTACCCTCGTTATATAGGTGTTAGAACTAAGGATTAGGGTAGATTATATATATAGGCTTGATTTCTTTTAACTAGACACTATTAACTATTCTATTATTAAACTATTAAATCTAGCGCTTTCCTGATATAGTCCTTATTAAGAGAAAATTTTATATGATTTATAAAGGAAAATCGCGTTTTAAAGCTATTTAGAAACGCTAAGACGTAAGGCTGTTAATTAGTTAACGACGTACGTGCTTGGTTAAATTTAGCTAATTAATCGTAATATAAGAGAAGAAGATATAATATAAGAGCCTTTACTGATTCTATTAAGAAAACAATTATATAAAAAACTATAAACAATTATATTATAAGGAGCGCGCGACGCTAGTAATTTAATAACGTTATAATACTGTCTTTCCTATAATAGTATCGAAGTTTACCTAGGCACGTCAGATATGTAGGGTATTATACGTGACCGTATAATATATATTTTAAAGCCCTAATCACTATAAGAAGTCTCTCGCGTACCTATAACAAACCTTATCGACCACTACTATAAGCTTTATAAGCCTCTATAGTCGCGAACAAGACTTTACTTTATAAGTCAGAAGCCTCTATCTTATCACACAAATGCTAACACCAGGTCGTAAAGACAGTTTAGATTCCTATATCCCCCTCTCCCCCTCAAATATCTACGATCCTTCTATTCCGAATTTGCCTAAGGACGCGTGTTCTGGTTGGTCGTTCACCTCAAGAAACCTGCCACACCCCTTGCTTTCAGCAACACGATGCTCGACCGCGTCTAGCCCTCCGCCAACGATGCTAATACCGTCGTCGTTCTCCACACACCCGGTATAAATGTTATAATAGCAGCTAGAAAGGTCATAAGGGTTACGGTGTAGAATCTGAGTTTCGAGCTAGATTGTACGCAAGGGGTCAACTTAGCTCCAGGTAGAGATCGAGAAGCGGGCCAAGCAGGAGTTCGCAATTGAGGTCACAGTTAGGACAGACGAGGTATGTGATATATGGCCTAGTTCGCCTCCTGATCGAGGCTAACAGGGGGCTAGAATAATACGCCGGCCGTACGCAAAATCATAGATTTGCGAGAGTCGATGACATCGAGATGAGTTACTCTAAGGATAAACGAGAGTGCTTCACGAAGACCTCAAGTTCCTTCTAGCCTAGCTAGATGACTACACGGTGACCTGCCAAACGACTGCCTAGCAAGAAGCAGTGAACAGCTGGCGCCACCTCATACAAAACAAGTCAAGAAACGTGGAGGGTCGTAGTTAGGGCGAAGTGTTATAGCTTTAGTAGAAATCTATCTCCAAAGATATCGCCTAGAGGTTCGGCCGTGTAGAAGCAAACTTTAAAGTTTAAACGTATTATAAAGTCTTTAAGAGAGTTTTGAAGCTATTACACTCGACCATACCAACTCTTGTATTACATGTAAATATAAGATCCAAGCATGTGACCTTTACAAGTATATTGATATACAACGTAAGGCAATCTCTACAAAGCCTCAGAAAGCTTGTACAGATGTCTTCCGTATATACCTGATCTAAAAATATCTCACTACCCTAGGTAACAAGCAATATTGCGGAAAGATGTCTATATCCTAGTAACCGTGCTTGACGTTCTTCGATGTTACTAATTCTAGGAGGGATAAGGATTTGACTGGTGATTCGTACTAGAAATTCTGAATCCGTTCGTTCACTACCAGAAATCGTTCGAACTTTTTAAAGCGCTGGCAGTTGAGTAAGATTCGACAGGTAGAAGTAGTCTTAGTCTCTGTCTACCAGTTCCGCCTGAGCTTGAAAATAGTGCTAGTAGCTTTGGTAATGCTGTTGAATAGCGCTTGGTTCTAGATATAACTCCTCTAACTCCTCCTGGTATCCGCTTTCTATATAGTCCTGAAATATGTCGCTATAGTAAACTATACTTCGGACATACTGTCGAATTACTTCGTGGGATGCTATCTTTCCGAGCTTCTCTAGACTCTCTGGTGAATAAAGAGAAAAATGTCTCTAAACAGCTAAGGGATAGCAATGCTTTTGCGGGATTGATCCACTAAGTAGATGTTTTTAAGGGATCGGATATCTAGGTAGGCGCAGATCTCAGCCCACACGTCTAATAGTAGATCAACCCCTATTCCGCACGGCTGAGAAGTGTCGATAATAGAGCTGGGTGGAGATAGAGGTAGGTATGCTGACCCCGATAGAGGTTGGCTAGAGAAGAGGGGTTAGAGCGGGTGTCGGCAGCAAAACTCACCTTTGGCGCTAACCCCAAAGTAAGGATGTTAGGTAAAGCGTAAGTTTGATATAGGGTCCGAAAAATTTAAAACAAAGAGAGTCAAGCGTGAAACTGATTTTTACTTTCTACGGTATCTCTTGTTAATAGAAAGCGCTATACTATATATAGTAGGTTAAAAATCAAAAAGTATTAAAAGTTAAGGACCGCAGAATAGGCAAGAATTGGCTCCGTGATGACACCAGTACCTTGAAGTACAACTGGGCAGGGTTGTATAGCCACAAGTGGCTAGAAGTAGAGCCCGCTTAAAATAATTAAGTAAAAAAACCGCGACGCTCAATTCGCCTTCTACTATACTATAGTACTAAACCCTTCGTAACAAATCTAGATCTATTTCTGGAGGGGCCCGTAAGCCATTTCTAGCAATTCAGAGTTATAATTGTAGTAGAGGTGTTTTACGCTAACACCCTACGCCCCGCGCACTCTACTACATGCTTTAAAGCTATTGATTTATAGTCACTTATTTCGCTGTGTCTTAAGCTCAGGTTGGCCAATGAATTAAACATAGATCTAGAGTGAAATGTTTGAAAAGAATGAATTATCTTATATACTTGGATTTAGAGAGCATATACCTCTTTCAAATACACTTCGTTTTTAATACCCTCTATGCCCCTACTCGAGGTCGGATTGCTCGTCCCTTAATCCGAACAAAAGATCTTTCTTTTGCTCTCTTTACTGCTCTCCCGGTTCGGCCATGCTATACTAGTCTAAAGAAATCTTATTATGTCTTTTAAGATCCTTAGCAGACTTCTTATTAAGATAGTTCTCTAGAACCATAGCGTTCATAGTATTAGCACGGAATATAGCTAGTAGTAGATTATTAGTATAAGATCTGTTCCCTTGCATGGTGACCTTTATAGTACCCACTATCTGCGATATCTCCTAGAAGTGGCACTAGTCTAATACCAAAGTCTAGAATGATATTAAATATCATCTTAGCTTAAATATGTTTAGGAAGTCCTCCTTCGACCTACCGGCATATTCGATATACTATTATAGCCAAAAATGCATCGATCGTGTCTCTAACCCTATAAAGATTAAATCAGCTTTTATTAGACGTAAATGTGAATTTTACTTATATAAGAATAATTCCGATCACGCTTGACCAGCCGAATCTAATTCCACAACAATTAAAGAGACCTATATCTAACCGGTACGCTCTTCGTTTAACTTTCGTAAGAATTTTGGTATCGTAGTCTTTAATTCTTAGAGGGGTAGTCATATTTTTAGTCGCGAAGAGGAATTTAGAGAAAAATAAGGACTACCTAATCAATATAGTACTATAGTAAATCATATACTATAACAACTCTTTAACCTGTTAGGGTCCTCCCCTCGGGCCCCTATTTAATGATTTCGGTTAGAAAAGTGCTTGAAATGGCCGATAATTTTTATAACCTATAACAAAATTATAGCCTAGAACTAGAGGGAAATTTTCCCCGGTTTAATTCCAGCTTCTTCCGGCGTAAGAAAGGGAGCAGGAACCAGACGCAAGAGAGGAATGCTTCTACTAGGCTTAAAGCGACATATTTGGCATAGCTAATAAGAGTTCAAGACTTCCGGGAAAAAATAGTATAAATAAATTAAAAAATAACACACTTAAACTCTATAACATTTTATATTATCCTTTAGGAATCTTTATAGTAATAAAATCATAATTATAGAGGCAAAAAGGGCTAAAGCAAACGGATCTTTAACAAACCTACCGCAAGAGATTATAAATAAAATCTCCGTGTTAATTAGCCCGATCTCACGAGCAAATCTTGGTCGAGCCCTTATAACGCTCAACTTTATGCCGACCTATAAAAGGTCTACACAAGTCTAGGACAAGATGTTTAAAGACGACACCTGGCTTCGGGAGATTATAGCTTTAACGTACGACTATACTTCTCTACCAAACCCTACTCTTATAGGGTGCGATCTTGTAAAACTTTATTATAAATCTACTATACTAGTCTATGTTACTCTCTTTATATCTGATTAGGGCGGCGATTCTCTTTATTTTAAACACAAGCTCTTTTAATCGCTAAGAGAACACGACTAACGTCTCTCCCTACGTAGCGAGACGTACCCTATAGCGAGACGAATTTATAGTTTTAGAATTACAAATTTTTTCTTAGTAAGTTTATAAAGTCGTTATTAATATATTACTTTCTTTAACTATTTCTCCCTAAGGAGACCACTTAGTAACAAGAAAAAGAGTACGGTTGATAATACTGTCGATCGTTTTAATCACGTTACTAATCGCCGCTTCTACTGTCCCCCCCTGTTTAATCACGACTATTAAGGTCTTTTTAAAATTCGGAGTACTTAAGGAAAGGTCCTATCACGAAATAATATAGCTCTAAATTTTAAAGACACTTAGAGAGAGAAAGAATATAGTCCGGGAGTTACGCCGATACGATAAGAGGGTCTAGTTATATGTTTTAGTGCTTAGTAATATAAATTAGCCGAGAAAAAATTTNCTATGTTCATACGCCNNGGNTCGCTATATTTTACTTNGCCACNATTCTTAGGCTTAGTCATATATATAGCGTAGGGAAAATTTTAGGACACTGTGTTCTTATATTATATGATCTACGAGGCAGTACTATATCTAATCGTTGTCTAGCCGTATATAGAGTATCTAGGACTATACTCGCCTAGTAACCCTATAAATGTTTGGTCAAATGTTTATATAATTGACTAAAGTTACCCTCTATAATCTGTTATTTTACTATAGTAGCGACACGCTAGTTCCGTTTATACTCTGATTTGCCTATCGCCTGACTTTAGAGGTTTGCGTACGAGAGATTAAGGTAGACTCCGCCCGGGCGTGAGCTCACCGCCTAGGTATTGTGTATAAGCCCTATTGCTCTCCGCCAAAATAAATCGCTTATAAACGTAATCTACCCCCTACTATAATCTGGGTTTCTAAAAATCTATCCGGGGGTTTATAATCAAATGATAGCTTTACCACCCGCGCTATAAATACTAGGTACGTAGAATCTTAGCGGCAGAGAAGCTTATAGTTAGCGTAACTAATAGAGAGCGAGTTACCGAACTCCGGTCTCCTAAGCGGGAAGAGATAGAAGATAATTTATAGCCAGATGCTCCTACTTCGAACCACCTACTTCAAGTCTCTACCGTCGCGGTTGCGTGTCTACCTACGGTCGACCCCGAAGTCGAAGAATCCTATCTAGCGGCAGAATCGGTGGCCCGACGGGACCCCTTTCCTTTAGATAAGGCGTTTAAACAAGGGACTAATATTAGCTTTGAAAATAGAGGTATAGTCATTTAAGGAGCCGGAGACATCAATTTTGGTCATATCACTTACTATTATAACTATTATAATGATTTCTCTAAGAACGTATCGTTTTTCGGTCCTATTGCCCCGGATAATTCGTCGCTAGATGTGGCTGCCGACATGATCGTGCGAAGACGGGCGAAGAAAAATCTCTAGGCCGGGAGATTAGTAAGCGAACTATAGCCGTGAAAGCTTATCTAGCTGCTAACCTAACCGTAGCTATATAGGATAGAGAATTCCAGATGCAATGTTCCTTATATGACGGTTAAGAAAGACCAAACAAAGAACAAGCTTTTTTAAATCGCTAAGACTTTTTAACTCCTCGACCGGTTTTTTATAGAATATTTCTAAGAAGTAAAACGATTTGGTAAGGATCGTGTCTAAGAGCTGCTCGAAGAAGCTCGAGAGGAAATAGTAGGACGTTAAAATCGGCATCTAATCTAAGATAGCGGACCAGACTTTATAGTCTTCGGCGACCTCGGCCACTTCTACGAGGACGTATCACGGACGTAGTACTAGCCTCGTAGGTGGCGTCGGGAATTTACGATCACGAATAGATCTAGCGAAAAAATCCTATCCTATTTATAAGACGCCTTCGAAGTCCCGTACTAGAAATTTATACTAGATTTATTCTTAGAATAGCGAGCTAATTTATATAGCCTAGGCGAAGATATTATGTTTCTCTTCTTAAATAGAATAAAGCTCGACGTACTTAATATAAAACGACGGCTTCTTAAAGACCTCGGAAACATAAGTAGGGACACTAAAGAAGATATTAACCCTATTCTTAAAGGAATTGATAATCGAATTAACGTCTTAAAGAATATATAGGATAGTAAAACGTCGAGTCTCGATAAGCTCCTTATATCTACTATACTTAAGCCGTCCGACTAGACCTAGTCTACTAAAGGACAAGAGTATTCTAGCTAAGCGCAAGAAGGGCCAAGGTCATTAAATATAAGCATTATTCTCTTATTTTAGTGCCGTACTGACTTATATTTTAAGAAACTATTGTCCTTATTACCTTAGTTCTCCTCTTCCTTATTAGCGCTATAATTCCTAGGTATAAAGTATTTACGATCTCGATAAAAAGTAGCGATATAGGAAGTACTAAGGACGTAGATTTCTAGTACCTGGTTTAAAGTAGTATTATGTCCGTACTAGGCAACCTAGTCATAGTTATACCTCTCCTAAAGAAATCCTGGTTCTCGGCTGCTTATAATATGATATAGGCACTTTTTATATTAGGTATTATTCTTATTACTATGTCTATTATTATTTATCCCTTAATAAATACTAGGTAGAGCTCTATAGTCTCTTTTTTTTAGGTCTATTATTTCGGCTTTGTCTATATTAGTTATAATATAGGCGACTATAAAGGAGATATATTAAGGGAAGGTTAAAACGGCCTAAGAAAGCAACTACTTTTAAATATTTATAAATAGTGTCTTTTTTTTACTTGTCTATAATCTATAAGTTGAGTTATATAAGAAGACCTTGATAAAAATGTCTATTTAATTAAAAAAAAGAGTTAGGGACGACCTAGTATACCGAGACTACTATATCTCTATACTCTACTATAATCTTTTCTATATATCCTTCTCTTTAAGCGCGTATAGAGTGAACCTTCTTTACTCTTCTGCCTACTGGTTTAGGCGTGGTTCTACTGCCTTTTAGACTAGAAAACCGTAAAGCCCCTGATCCGAAAAGAAGGAGGTTCGATCGAATACGGCGTACCGTACGGCTAGAACATTCGGCGATTTTGGCTTTATTGTTATCTTTAAGTACTTTATTATCTTATAACTTACTACTAACCATGTCTAAACTAGAACATGCTTAGAGAGCGTAAGATTTGGCGCTATTGTAGTCAAGCCGCTGATAGCGGTAAGTAGAAGAGGTATTTATACTATCACGGCTTAGCGGCTACCGCTATCTATTTTTGCCTTACTCCGTATCGGGATACCGCGAAGTACCTTTACGGATAAAACTTAATCCGTATTACCTTTTTTGCTAGTATATACGCTTAAAATATTTCTTATGTGTTTTAAGAGCCGGACACCGATCTTATTTATAGCTATAGGTAGAGCGTAAAGAGAGAAGAAGTGAAAGCCGGAAGTAAAGAGTTAGAAGTTTATTACGCAGAAGCATTTCCCTAAGGGGATAGCCGATTTTGTTAGCTCCGTATAGGGCCACTTTTTACTCTAACTTAATCGGAGGATATCCGGAAACAGTAATTTTCCCGGCAAGGTACGCGTAGCCATAAACGTTATAGTCATACGTTTAGTAGCCACAAATTAGAATTTTACTAAGGTTGCTATAACCATACCGCCACTGACCACGATCCTTGATCGGTTGACTAGATGAGGTATTAGCCTATATGGCGATGGCGTATGACATGGCGCGCTCTGGCCGCCATAATACTAAGAAAAGCTTTTTTATATCGTAATAAAACTTAGAAATCTATATCTAATCGTTCTATTATTTTAAAAGGCGAAAAGAGCCCCGTGGTGGTGTCGTAGGTTAAGGGGTCTTATTATACTATAAAAAGAGGCTCTCTATAATTTAGGTAAGCGGCGACGACGTGATCAAAAATTTTCAGAATTAATAGGTTAGGAGTGTTTAGGAGAGGCATGTAATATAATTAAGATAAAAATATAGAGAAATTTTGATATATTTATAGATTTAGAGTCGCTTGAATTCGAGGTACCTATGATTTGTCTCGTTACGGGGTGCGTCTCGCTACGCAGGGAGAGACATTATATCTACTCATATCTAAGACTAGCTTATCTAAAGCAAATATAGAAGGAGAAAGTCGAGCTGCTTTAGTCGGCTCTTATATTAGATCAGAAAGTTTACGGATTATAATATAGGCTACGCAGGTGATATTAGTTAGTACTAACTTAATAAAGATTAGCTTATTTACGGCCTGATATATAAGGTAAAATTTGGTAACCCTACTTACTAAGGGAACGCGTTAATCTAGTATCGAACGCGAGCTACCCCTCGATCTACGGCTACCTCCTAGACGAACTTTTTAGCTGCCTAATATTATATATTTATATAGTAGAGATTTAAGACGCCTAAACTATAAAGTCGCTCCGGCATATAGGGTTTTCCGCTACGTAGGGATAGACGTTACAAGTTAAGACGTACCCGATATTCCTAGGCTATAACATTCGAAGTTATCCGGTATAATACTAGCTTATTTAACTACTCTATTTTTACCTAGGATATATAAAACTCTATATTAGCTAAGACACGAACATATTAGAGTATCTCCGCGTACTTCCGGAGCGAATAAACAAATAACTATACTAACGTCTGTCCCTATATAGCGAGACGCACCCTATTACGAGACAAACTATAGGTACTTTAAATTTAAGCTACTTTAATTCTATAAAAGCATTAAAATTTCTCCTACTTTTATATCGGTTATATATTTGTGCTATTCTCGGACACTCCTAACTCGCTATCTCCGAATTTTACGATCTCGTCGTCGCTGGCCTCCTGATTTGTTAAGAACCTCTTTTTATAAAATAATATAATACTTCGACCTATACGGCTACTATCGAGCGTTTTACGCCTTTAAAACTTATAGAACGATTAGATCTGAATTTCTAAGCCCCTCTACGATACTAAGAAGTTATTATTAGCTTTATAGCGGTTAGACGCGCTTTGTTATACGACTATCGCTATATATGCTGGTACCTCTAATCAGCTAGATCAAGGGACCCTAGTCAACTATAGAAGAGTTATAAGTATTCTACCGTAAAATTCGTTATATCTGACATAGAGGCCTAAGGCTCAAAATTAGCGTATGTAGCTACGTATGGCGTTTTCCCTTCTGGCTAGGACGTACGCTATACTCGAGGTTAAAAGCACTCTAGTTTGTGTTGTTAAGCTGCTCTAAGGCCGATTGGTGTTATTGATATAGATGGCCTTGTAGTTCGAAAGATTGATCAAAACACGCGTAAAGTATATAATACCGAGCCCGTACTTGTTACAGATCTGGTTCGGGGGTCCGGTCAGGACCGATCACGTGACCTTATATCGTGTATATAACCTCGTTTCAGACCTCGTCTGCGCTCTTCACCTTAGTATTCTAAGTAATAGAACTACTTCACTGTCAGCGCTGTCATATTATACTAAGGTCTCCTATTCATTCCTCTAGCTCT
>JAAMPI010000071.1:0-73703 GCA_013054445.1 Cudoniella acicularis | reverse complement strand
ATTGTATTAAAGTATACCTAGGAGGGTAGAGGCTTGTTTTAAGGCAAAAGGGTGGTATACTAAATATTAAGCTTAAATATTTAAATAACTTTACTTTTTTTTAGTATATCTTAAAGAGATAGTTCTAGTGTATAGATATATCAACTTAGTATGTGAATATAATATAAAATATATACGTAATTGTATAATAAAGTCTCTTAAAAAATAGTAGGGTGCGGGGTAAAAAACGCATTGGCTTATTTCAAGGGCATAGTACTGTAGTGAAGCCCGGCCAACTACGAGAGCAAATCCGTAAATTTCCTATTTAGGAAGGGTAAGGGCACCCATGCGCCCTCGCTGCTGCTCTAGAATGCTTTTTTGAATTATTTGGGAGAGGGGTAGCCAATGGCGGAAGGGGCGTGAATAAGGTTTTTGCATGGGTTTGTTGGGAGGAAGGTGGGGTTAAGGGATGAGGGAGGTTGAGGGAAGGTGCAGCTGCGCGTCTGTACTTACCGGTAGCCGATATGGATATGTTTTGTGACGGATTGGGAAGGTGTGTATGTGGGTAGTACCGCTGGGGAAGGGACTCGGTTGCTTGTAGAAATGGAGAAGTGAATGATGCGGTCATGCTGAGCAGCTGATGTGATCCATAGTTGTATAGTATCAGATGTAGCAGAATTGGTTGTTTATCTGGCTGGGTCGTGTACCTAGGTATTTTGACTTGTAAATAGAATTCCAGAATTTCATTGTGTCAGGGTTGTTGTTACCTTCCTTGATGGGTTTATCTAGGGGAATGCAGGTGCTGCATTCGTTCCTTCCTCGAGCATACATGGATATTTGCACACTCAGGATGAGGTGCACAAGTTCTGCGTTAATTAGCCGTCTAAAGATAAGGAATCTACCTCCAGAATGTCCAGCCAAAAAAAAATAAGATAAAAAGCCAACAGTGGTATCAATTGCCATGACCCGTTACTTGCGACGCATTACCAAATACCCACAAACTCCATGGATTTCAAAGCCTTGAAACCAACCAATTCAAACCACTGCGGTCTTTACTCCCTCAACATCACTGTTACTCGAACTGCGCTCCTCTTTTCCCTTCCCTGCTTCCTGCTTCCTCAACTTCTTCTTGCTTCCCAATCCGCCCATACCTTCCATCGCCTCCTTGAACGCAAATGCCGGATTAAAAATATTCAGCGCAAAGCAAGCCGCCACAATCAGCACACCCTCAAATCCGACAAAAAGCCACTGATGTCTGATCAAATCCCCAGTCCAGCCCTCTCCCAATTCCACCACTCTGTAAACACTTCTCCAGAATACGCAAGTCGTCGCAAGCGTCAAGGCAGCAAGAAAACCTTTGAACGTCCAAGAGTGCGCAAGGTAATGAAGTGAGGGTTTTGGTCGAAAGCAGCTTCGCCAAGGGCCTTGTAGCGTCTGCGTGTACGAATGGCGAAGTCGATACAGAGAATCATGAAGATGAGGAGAGTGAAGACTTGCCAGGCGAGGCCGGCAACCATTATGTGATCACCCGTATCTGGAGACTTTCCTTGGTGGGAAGCGGTTGATGCAAGGCCACCGCCTGCGGCTTGGAGAAGGAGGGAGAGTAGATCGCATGGGATGAACTATTCATGCATATATCAGCCTGTTTTTTGCAAGTATGGTGACGGTGATGAAAACGTACAATTCTGGTATATGACTCCGGCGTAATCCTAGAATTCTCGGGGCCAAACGCATACACAATCCTTCTCAAGCACAAATAAATCCCACCGGCCATGAAGCCGGCGCAATCGTCAAGCACACAATCTGCATCAAGAATCCATCCTCCTTCCACTGGTTCTGCCAACTTTGAATTCGTCCCGCATATCCAATAACTTCCAATATAACTCCGCAAGTCATGGCGAATGTGAAGGCTGTGGCGCGTCGAGTGAATGCATATGTGACGAGAAAACCGATCAGAGAAATGCTGAAAAGGGCTATAAATGCTGCATTCGCCGCCAGAGAGATTCGGTAGTAATAGAAGGAGGTATCGATAGGGCAGGTATCGACGGTGCAATCGGCGTATGCGTCGCGGTGGCTTGCGCGGGTGAAAAGTCCCATGACGATGGTGGAGAGGGAATCCATGGCTGGAAGATGGGGTTTCTACAGATAACAAGCAGAGGGATTTGAAATATTTTAAATGAGAAGATAATAACTATTGTGATGAGGCTTGAGCTCAAAAAAGCCCGACAGTTTGACTGACCGTCTGCCCATCTAAAACAAAAGGTTTCTGAGACCTCGAACACGAAGCTGCAAAAGAATATTCTCTAAAAGAGCCTCGAGACGGGTACTAGAAGGAAAACTAGTGAACGGGAACGCCCGACTTACATGTATTTGGTGGTGGCTTTTTATTTATATTGACGGTTTGGAGTGGAAGGAAGATTTGTTCGATGGTGGGCCGTGTTGGTAAGAATGACGATGTGATTCGGCGGCGTCACAAAACGGTGTGAAGTAAAGCCGAACGCTAAGCCGCCTTTGGCGACTCGCTTCGAACTTGTACACAAAATTGTGCATCCGAGCTGTCTTCGGAGTTTAGGAATGTAATAACCGGCTAACCTTCTACGAGCCCTTCTACGGCTCGTAGAAAGCTAACCGAGCTGCGCTGAATACATTTGTGTTCTTATTTTGGCGCCTGCTTTGGGCAGATCTTTGTGAACTGTTGAGCCTCCTGTCTTTATTAGTTACCGAATACCTTGTGTATCCCTCATATTTTTATTATACATCTCATGAAGCTATTGGAGGTACTTACAACCAACAATTTCGAGGATTAGAATTCTTCTGAAGGGTCATCATCAGCCTCATTTTCATCTTCGCGACGCGTCTATGTAAAAAGTCGCGAGACAATTTTCAGCTTGCGGGATATCAGCTCAGATGGTGGAGAAATGATGCACCGCCCCCGACAGGACCAGGCTTCGTTTCAACGACACGCCCTTCTTATCGCTAATGGTGGGGCAAAATCAAGTGTTTTCATTTGATATCGAAACGTCGTGCTTTCTGCCTTGAGGTGTTCCTCCGAAGCTATTTTCTGCGCCAAGATATAAGAAACTCCCAAGCGCGGCCCGTATTGTTATTGATTTTATTGGTTCCACTCGTACGATAATAATTCGACCAATTATATTGACTTCTTTGCGATGGGATAGTATTGATAGACTCGAGAGTCGAGATCTTTCTTCCCTTTCACAGACTCAGGCTGGTTCCTTCACTAAAGCGTAGAGTTCATTCTCTGCCAGATCTTGGGACTTATATACATAATAAGCGAGGAATGGAGGCGAAAACCCGGTGTACACATGTGAGAGACGAAGAATTCGGTGTGCATGCTCAGAAGTACGCACGTTAGCTTTAACGAACCCACCTCCAGAGGTCTGTGCACACCTATAAAATTAATCGCGAACTACAATTAATTAATTAATTAGCTGTCATCTAGCCTCTACGTGCTACTATTTCAAATATCTAGTGCCTTTGGTCTGTAATTAACCTATTAATCCATTCGTAATCAAGTTTATCCTACTACTCTATCATTGTAAGTCGGCACCCTATCTCGGCCACCCCCCCCAGTCGGCCACCTCGCTTAGCTCACCGCTGGTTACCACACTCCCACTTTAAACTCTAATAATTTTTTAATTCTTTAATAAAACTCTTCCAAACTTTATAATTAGTTAAAACTGATCATGAAACGTTTATATACTAAAATCGACATCCAATATACACTTAATGACATCGCAAATAGGAAGTCAGTGCGCGAAGCTAGTCTGTATTAGGGCCCTCTAAGGAGTACTCTTTAGGACAGAATAGCTGGCCGCGTTTCTCGATCGGAAGCTGCAGAACCTTTTTAGAGGCTTTCCCCGGTTCAATAACAACGCTTGACAGACTGGGTTTTAGTATAGGAAAGCCTAGGGCTAAGCCCTACACATGCACAGATCCGAGCTTTTGCCGGCCGCATTTTAGCTGCCCGGCATTGTCACAGACCTGGTTTGACGCGTCCCCCTGACCTGACGCGTCNNCCTTNCCTGCGACGCGTCCCCCCTTGTCACGTGTCCTGGTCCGTGCTAGACTCACCTCCTNTATATAAGGCNCNNNCNGGGCCACCTNTCTTCTTCTCTCCTTAGCTTAGTTTCTTCGATAATANAGCACCTTCTTGCAAATACGTCCCTACGTGACGTCAGGGCCCTCGTGCCTTTACAGAGCTGTAACAATCAAAGCAGGTTATGATTACAAGTGCTTAGGGGTTCAAAAGTGTCTTTTTACTTCACGTAGTAAATTAGATATTAGGTCTAGATTTGAAACCAAGCCTGTTTTCCTACTCAAGAAAATGCTTCGTTGATTGTGCCCGGATAACTCAGGAGTAAGCTTCACTATATCGAGCAGAATTAGGGGAATAAACAGCTTAAACATTTCGACAATAATAGCATATTATAGTTTGTAAAGTCTTGATAATCGTTGCGCAGGCTACGAGGAAAACCTAATACCCTTTTTAGAGACTTCAAAGTATTAATCGCATAGTCACCTCTTAACTTAAGACAAGATAAGACTATTTGTTTGACGTCCCGCTGTCTTCACTGGAGACAATAGTTTCGAATTTTTAGAACTCGCCTCCTTACTATAAGGGATAAGCCACAAGGTACTAAATATACTATGGTGAGAAGGGGAGAGGATCCTCTGTAGACACCGAGAAAATGGATAAGAGAGTTCGGGCTGTAGCGTAGTGTTTATATATCCTTGCAGCCGGTGAAAAGTCTATCAATTTAGAAACCTCCCTGAGATACCTTCTTATACTCCCATCCTATTTCCTCCTTAATCTTTCACTAACATCCTATCCTCTCACTACCATTCCAATCATGTCCTAAGCCTCGCGCAACCTACACAAAGACCAAGGTGAGTCGACTCGGTAGATACAATGGCGTTTAATGAGAGAGGCACTCCATTTTCTATTTCGACCTGTCGAAGCTCAAAATACTCTCCATTGCATCATCATCTTCTGCAATACGTAGATCTCGATTGAATTCTGACCAATTTTCTTGGTCTGACCAAGCACCATCAGATTGGACGTCTTCGGCTGCTTTCTCTAGCTCTTTTCCAGTGATGGCTTCTTGATGAGATTCGGTACTACGCACAGAAGCCATGTCATGAACAGCAATCGTATCGACAGGATCCCCAGCAAATAAGAGTCCTGGATTTGGCTGTTCTGCTGCATTTCGAATAATGAGGACACGTTTATCAACTTCCACATCTGATGCTGCTGCTTGTGTTGAGTTGCACTCCGGGCTTACGTCGCGTGAAATCTCATGGTCATGGCGTGTTTGTGGCTGTGGCTTAATTTTTGTCGTCCGTCTATCATCGTCTGGTTCGATCTCATCCATGGCTTTTTCATTGGACTCAGAGTTGGTGACCTCTTTGGGTAACTCAAGTTGTCTAACTTTCTCTAAGATCCGCGTTCTGCTTTGGAGGCATGCAGAGCAATCTTCCCACAGCCACTTCTCCCCAACCTTCTTTAGGTGGTCTTTCTGATCTGGACAAAGCCCTGCCCAGCCCCCTTCCAGGGCCTCTCCGCAGAGCATTGATGCCAAGAGTTGGATGTGAGGCTGTTGGTATGCGGCTCGCATTTGTTTCCTGAGCCTCTTCCTTTCCTTTTTGGCCTTTTTGGTATCGACAACAATATCGCTACTAATATTGCTGCTAGGCCCGGCCTGGTCTCTAATGTCGTCGCTAGAACCCAAGCAAGAGTCACGCTCACTAAATGCCAGAGATATTATTGTAGAACCAAGAGAAAGTATTCGGCTTCTGTCGCGCTTGCATGATACACAAGTTGCCCATGATCCTTTCTTTCCCAGTTTAGAAAGATGTTCAGCCTTGTTCGCACACGTCAAATCCGCCGTTTGAGGAGAGAACCCCGTTATAAGCCCTTGGGGCCTTCTGGCTGCAGTCTCAACGCTATTAGCTAGGGTGGCAAAGAGATCCATAGCAAGTTTTCCGCCACGTTTGATGGTTTCCAGGATCCAGGATTGTTCGGTGAGCTTCGGATTCTCATCCAAACCCCGTCTAAATGCAGTTTTGAAGTATTGGGCAAACCAAACATCGTCTTCTGGAAGGTCCTCATACGTCTCCTTAGAAATTTCTAGCAAGCTTTGAAGCTCTGGCATGCTTGATGCCTCGATGTTACGGACAGCAAGCGCCCCAAGTACCTCCAGCTCGTAGTTCCTGGAAAAACTGTACAGTTGCACCTGCTTGTGGAATTTTTCGATATCGGAGTATTCAGCCCACTTCGCGGGCTCCACAAGTGATGGTGAGTTTCTGTAGTCGCCTGTGTAGAGGTATGTAGCAACTAATGCGAACACTTCGAGGCCAAATCGAGGGATAGTGATCATGTCGCCACTGCCTAGGTTGTGGCATTTGGACTTTAGCACAGGCGATTGTGACAAGACCCCCTTATGGACAGGCAGTTCTAGACGATCAGGGCCAACTAATACTCGGATAAACGGGGTGAGGTATACACTTTAAGAATGTCATTAGCTCGGCGTACAACGATTTGAAAGCGATTATCAAAGCTCACCAGGCTAGTGACGATTCCTGCCTCTCCACATTTCTTGATGTTGGATTGGCATTCAGGTCGTGAGGGGAAATGGGCGGCTGGGGATTCTAGTAGATTTAGCAACGATAGCTAATCGTGGCTCGTCCAGCGAAAAAGAACTTACTGGGTGAAGCATCCTCTGCTTCATATATGTCAGGCTCAGCTTCCGCAGGCGTTGATTCTTCGTATGGAGAAGGGCATTCAGGTTCTCCCGTTGTAGGCTCGTCGCATGGAATAGGGTCGTCAACCGCAGGCGTTAATTCTTCGTATGGAGAAGGGTATTCAAGTTCTCCCGCTGTAGGCTCGTCGCATGGAATAAGGTCGTCAACCGCAGGCTCTTCGTACGGAATAGAATAGTCAGTCAGGTTCCTCCGTAGTGAGTGCTATATACTTGCCTTTGCATATAGCCGCACGTCTGGACCCTTTCTTCTTAGCCATCATGTACGTAGCTTGGAACTTCAGTGAAGCAGGAAAATTAAGACTGTAGAGAAGCTTTAGAATTCCCACGTTGAAGAGCAACCGCTGCAAAGCGGGGTAAAAAATGCACACTCTATGCAGAAATGCCCGTTTGCCTAAGGACAACAATAAGTCGTTACGAAGTTAAGACCAAAAGGGTTAAAACCTCGCTAATATATTAAGTAATACTACTTTATAATTATCTAAAGTCTTAAAATACATAATTTATTTATAATATAATATATCTGAGTATTACGGTTTAGGCTGCTGAATTCGGCTGGTTTGGTCGCTGTTTTACGCAGCCTTAACCGCTTGCTAAACTCTGCTTGCAGCGCTTTGCGCACGTGCCTCGGTTCGCTTGGCGCGACGGCCCTTCGACCTCTAGTAACTATTATATCTCCTTTAAATACTCTTTCCACACTATCCCCCCTTCCATTTCTCTCTCTCTCAGAGGCTTCGAATTCTCGACGAGTCCCGTGGCCTTAACTATAACTAGAATATAATTAAAATCCTTTTCTCTAGATAGATCTTTATATAATAATAGCCTAATAATAAAATCTATAAATATCTTATTCTAAAGATAGACTAGTTATAATAAGATATTTAATAGGCTATATAGCTTATACCTTTTTATCTTAACTCTTTAATACACTACTAGCGAAACAAAAGTTAGTTAGAAGAGCGCTAATCGAAGAATTGCCCGAAACTTTAAATCTCGGGACAGGAATCCTCCTAGGGCTTATATACCCGAAGCGCACGAAAAAGAAGAATCCTACGCTAACTAATAGGATCATATACAATAGCGACCTCAAAACCATCTAATCTTGTACTAGTGTTAGGGGTCGTGTAGCGATGCTTGTCTACTAGAACATACCTCGAAAGACTAAGACATTATACTTGTTATTGCCTAGAGGTACGTTTAAAGGTTCGATGACCGACTTCATAAAAGATTATAGAACTATGGAAGAACGTGGCCGTCCTAGCGAACTCGAGCACCTTAATTTTAGTGACGTCGAAATCTTCCTAGTAGCTCCCGTCGCCAGAGAGCCGCGGATTGACGGCTATACCAACGCTCCTATCACTCTCGTTGCTGTGTATATCGATAAATACCCCAAGCTCTTTACAAAGAGTGATCTTACCTCGAGGTTTAGAGACTAGATAAGAACACTAATTGAAGAACATGTTATGGAAGCTGGAATTGAAGAAGAGTACGAAGGCTATGTGCTCCCACGCCAGAAGAAAGTCACGTAAGTTAATTACTTTCTTAAGAATATCCATAGACTAACTTGAATAGTCCAAGACCCAAAAGTACGAGACAGCCAATCTGGCGCCGTGGGAAAGCAGTCAGATATAGTGAAGAGGAGGAAGAGGAGGAAGAGGAGGAAGAGGAGGACCTGTTTGTCTCGGATGACGAAGAAGAGACTCTTCAAGAGAGGTTGGAAATGGAGAGAAGGGCGAGGTATGACAAAGAGAGGTCGGAAATGGAGAGAAGGGCGAAGTATGACAAAGAGATGAAGAAGAGGGAAAAGGGAAGATCTAACGCGACTAAAGTGGCCAAGAAGAATAGGCAACGAGGGTAGGAAAATTTGCTTTTGGTAATCTGTAATAGCGATATCTTTAGTTTCTCTCTAAGCTCACTTAATTCCTTGACAATTTAACACTTTTAAACTACATCCTACACTTCAAAATAATTAAATAACCACAAGTAAGTGCTTTCGCTGGCTTAATTAATTAAGTTAGAAATCTTTCTAAGATTGAAAATATTAGGAGTTGTTCTCTTTCTTGATTTGAAGTTGTTCAACTTTTAGGAAGTGTCTTGTAGTGGCCAAATCACATGATCATCCAACTCGCTGACCGTTATAGGAATGCACTGCCATCGATCTCGGAACACCTCCACTTACCGATTAATCCCGAGGCATTGGACATCTGTTCTAGCAAGGAGGCGCCAGCAAAGGTTCCGATTAATCACGACGCTGCTGCACATTCTAAGATACACCAAGCACCGTTGCAGCCTAAGAAAAGGTGTGTTCAATGGACAATAGAAGAGGATGCAACGCTGCTCCAGATGAGGAACGATAGCTGTTCGTGGAAAGACATCAGTGCTGCCCCCTATCAAATCCCGCACAATTTCTTGCCTCCCAGCAGGCGTAGGGCTCCTTTATCAAGTCTTAGGATCAAAGGACCCTGAGATGTTTTGGTCATCGGAATCTATACAGTGTCCTGTCCGGCTTTCAATCTAAGCTACATTTGACAAAGCATTAAGAATGCCTCCCTCAACGAGCTGCAAACAGTATGTCCGGCGTGCTGCAAATTCCTCTGGTGACATAGCTTAGGAGGAATAGTTTCTTAGATCACACTGCTGCGAGATAGCTTCGGACAGCGCAGCAACTGACTGGAATCTACCGTGCCAGCAATCGTCAATAATAGAGTCTAACACGGAGTTACTATCGAGTCTGGGAAACATCATTCGCTGCAGCCGCTCGACAATAGCTAGTCCATGATCTTCGCCAAAGTCTTGATCATCATAAACCTCAACTCCGTAGTTGATGTAGTAGAATAAGGAGCCAAGAGCGAATTGTTCTGTACGAGCTCCAAGCTTGCCTGTAGTTCCTTCTTTTGACTCAGCTTCGCTACCGAGGAGCCGCCTATATAGAGGTATACATACTTCGAATTCTGAACCGATGAAATTCGTATAATCGAAATCCCCAATCTTGACACGATCTTGTTTGTCAACCAAGACATTCTCAGGTTTTAGATCACCGTGAGCAAGTCCAAGCGATTCGAGCCAAGCAATACCTTCAGCTAATGCTTTTATCCATATCTTGCGCAACGAAAGTGGCTCGAGGCTTTATACCGATAAGACCCGAGTAGATTTCGGGTCTCTAATTTGGTGACGTTGCAAATGTTCGGAGAGAGAGAATCCAGGCATATATTCCAGGAAATTACCATTGTCGAAGCGCAGGAAACTGGCCACAAGTTCAGGGCAAGTTGGATGTTGCGTCAGGATGTCGAAAATTCGATTCTCTTGGACGAAATCCTTGTAACCTTCAATTGTTAGACACTTCACTACGATGAGGGAACATCTGTCCCTGGCTTCAGCTGGCATACCTTACCCCGCGTCTCGTACAGTGGAACGACTGTGAGGAGGGGATGTGGCCAGGACCGAACCGCAGCATAAGCGCGGTAGTATTGCAGGGGGGTTGGCCGTCAAGCAGCGATGGCGATGGTTTGGGCACAGCGATTCTGATCCCAGTAGTGAAGATGACGGCAATCCGGTAGGAAATTATCTTAATAACTAGCAGGTAGTGAAAATAGTTAAAACTCGCTAGAACTTCCTAATATACCTGCGAAATGTTATTATTATAGTATAATTTAGATTTCGAATCTATTACTAATGTCGTGATAAGAAATTCTAAACTTTGGTCTCTGGTGGCACTCACACGCTAGATGTTGTTTCCGTGACAACGCGCAACACAGTTGTCAAACCCGCGCCGATCGCCTCAACGACTCCAACAACCACAGCACATTATACTCATAGCAATGGAACTGCCGAAAACGCACACGACGGTCGAATCATGGCTGTCGAGCATTGATGGCCAAACTGCTGCAGATGGCTCAGTTGGAGCCTCAGGATGGAAAACTGCACCCTCTGCGCTGCCTTCCCCGCCGCAGTCGCGACGTCGCTCTACCACGCCGCCAGATCATCGTCACCATCGAGGGCGAAAACGAAAGCGCACGATGTCCGAGCGGAGCATCATCTCCCAACGACCCATACTGACTCCCAAAAGACCCTCAACACACCGCTCCCGTTCCCAAAGTCCAACACGCACTCTGCGGACATTGCTGGCTGCGGCGACGCCTGCCATCCACTGCAAGCAAGTTAGCGAAACTATCCTGCCAGAATACGTGTCGAAGCTGAAAAAGAACCTCTTACAAGCCGGGGGAAAGGGCGTGATCCCAGAGCAACTTAAGGCAAGCATGATACCTAAACGTTGAGGACAAACAGCCGAACCCTAACAGACCTTTAGGACCAACTGAAAGTGGTCGCCCCTAACGAATTCGACGATATCGACTATAGCTGCTTTGATACCGGCTGTACAACCCCCGCGGCCAAGCTTGACAGTCTCTGGGCAAGTGTCAAAGAAATCCACAAAGCGGCAGAGACATGCCAACGATACCAAAAAGATGAGAATGCGTGGGTGCAAGTTGTACGGACGGTGCTTGATACGGCGAAGCTTCACTCCAACCTCGAAATGCTCGAAGCGAACAGCATGTAAGTCCTATATTCTATGCCTCCGGGACAATGAGAAACTAACAGCTCAAGCCAAACACAAAACATCGATCCACAATATCTCCCTACCCTTGCGAACTCGCCAACCCCGTTTCATAAAGAGGCCGATGTAGCACTATGCTTCACGCCAGACCATGCTGAAGTAGCGAAGCTGCGAAATAAAATGGGCGGCACCACACTCAGCCAAATGACAGATCCGTATACGAAAATTATCCCCATGGCATGTGGGATCGAGGTCAAAGGGTCAGGCGGCAATCGGGACGAGGCGATCGTACAGTATGGAGTTTGGGCAGCTGCTGGCCTGGCGAAGGTAGAGGAATTGTTTGATAGAGCCACACTCCTGCAGCCTTTACTGGGGTGGACGGTCGTCGGGCACGACTGGATGCTGCATATGTCGTGGAAGCTGGAAGATAGAGAAGTGGTAAGCTCAAGAACGTAAGTTATCCTATTAGTGGAGCTGATATACATACAGGTGGTTTGTGGACCATGGAGGAAACTCGATGCTGGAACTGATACGTACGAAGGGATATTCAAGCTATTGCATTTAATTGCGCAGGTCGGGCAATGGCTGCAGGGGGACTACTGGACATGGTTTTCAAATGGTGTGGTTGTGGCGAATAACATGATACCAGGGACGGGAGATGTCTAGATATTGGCTTTGGAGATGAAAAGGAATACGGTAATAAATGGCTTTTAGGTAATATTTCTGGTGCTCATTCTACTGTAGTACCATTATGTCCTCTAGTGGTATTGTGGTGTGATCTCTACGCAACCATTCCATTGACAATGTTGAGAGATAGTAAGAAGACGAGGAGGGTGGTAATAGCTATCTCAAATCAACATGCTATTATTTGTGATGAGAGCAGCCGTACTATGGAAATTGATTTTGCGGCGATGCTAGGGTCGGGAACAGAAGAAGGCGATAATTTTCGGCCCAGCGGATTGCGTTCATTGTTATAGTGGGGTCGGGTGACTGGAATTTTTGGCTGTTCTGCAAATTTAACACATCAGACTGCAGAGTTAAGAAGTTTTATATTGGGCACTGTCGCCCAGAGGCCAGGCAAACTGGGTCGCAACGTGTGCAAGGCAAATTTCAAAACGTACGACCTAGGAATTAAACCAAGGAGGAGGTACTTATCTGGGCTTTGAGCGGATTTTCTCCTACTGATATCCTCTCATCAAATGCACGTTGAAAACTCCTATATCCTGAACTTTGCTAACTGTCACTCAGGTTTTACGCCTATGCTTTGAGCAGTTCTTCGAGCGAGGCATAGCAGACAATTGCTGGTGTCTTGTACTACCAAAGTTCAAACCCCCTGGTGCTTCTGTCTTCTAATCGACAAGTTCTCAGGTCAGAGCTTCATCACTAAAGGATTTGGCATCGATTAATTCTCAAGCATCGACCGGTCTGCCTGCCCCATTGAGCTGTCAATCGCCCGGTCCAGGCTCAATGGGTTGTGGTGAATCGAGTCCTCCATCGAGCTGTCAATCGCCCGGTCTAGCCTCAACGGGTCGTGATGAATCGAGTCCTCCATCGAGTTATCAACCACCCGGTCCAGCCTCAACGGCTCGCATCGAATCCACTATTCAATCAACTACCGATTTCCGGTCGCCTCCCAACACCCCAAATCCTTCCTCGACTGCTCTAATACCGACCAGTCTTTCACCTATTTGCTCTCCACCGGATTCCCATTTAACAACCACGAGTTTTGGTGATCCACGGGTACTCACAACTGGCAGTACACTGGAAGAGGCCGCTACGTTATTCTTCAGAAAGGCATTTTTGTCTAGTAAGGAGAAGCGAATAAATCGTCTCGTCCGTGTTGTCAAAGGCTTTTCTGAAGCCGCCCAGCCCACGGTTGAATCATACAGGAGTCTTTGGTCCGTAAAGTCGCCCATCTTCATTGACTCCGAAGTGGAGGAGACTGCGGGGTTGGCATCCACACAAGGCGTTGTCTCTAGGCTGCGTCGATTGCACCGAGGCCGTAAGAGGATCGGGAACGCCCAGGGCGAGTACGAGTGCGTTGATCGCCTCTGTTTGGTTTTCTTTGCCCACGACGTAGACCACATAACCCAACACGAGGACCTGGATCGATATCTTGTTTCAGGACGAGGACGGATGTCTGCCGCAAAGCTGTTTGGAAGACTTGAAAACAGTAAAGGCTGATTATAAGAGAAGCAGAAACTACATAAATCTCATTGAACAAGCGGGTCTGGGGTAACTATTGGAGATTGGGAGAAAAGTGTCCGCCATGTAAGTTTTCTGGTTAAGTCCAGCTAATAATAGCTAACCGTTGCGGTTAAACAGATGGGAAAAATTCTTCAATAAGGAGGATGTTACTTGCGTGCTTGAGTATCGAAAGACAAAACTTCCGAAATGCGAGGACCGCGCTAGGTCGCTCGAACAGATCGCTGCGTATATAATTGTTACCGGTTTGATGGCATATGGGTGGACCTTCTCAGAGCTTACCAATTCCGACACCCGGCTGATGAAAGCTGTGAACCCTACCTAGAGTTTGTAGTCTGGTTTGGCAGCTCGAACAACCTCGGTGCACAGCCAGCAGGCAAGCTCCCTC
Organism: Cudoniella acicularis; assembly: GCA_013054445.1. Classification (NCBI taxonomy): domain Eukaryota; kingdom Fungi; phylum Ascomycota; class Leotiomycetes; order Helotiales; family Helotiaceae; genus Cudoniella; species Cudoniella acicularis. The sequence continues at coordinate 59,800 of JAAMPI010000071.1, read as the reverse complement.
AAACTTATAACTGTCCGCATTACTCTGAGTCTCAAAACAAGAAGCGGCATGATGAGCGACCAGTCGACTGTAGGTTGCAAGATAGGAGACGACGTCTGGATCCTTCGTCTGCTCTGGGCAATGATACCCTAATGACAACATCAGATCAATCCTCTCCGGGCAACAACACTTTCGACCACACAAACTCACCTAGAACTTATAGTACAATATTGTGGAACCAAATTTGTCTCGACGCCATGTAGACTCCAAACAGGATGTATAACATCGCCAACGTCGATTCAGACGATGCGAGGAACAGGATGAGGGATCTCGCGGACCCTTTCATGGCGGGGAGCCTCAACTGTGCAACCTCAAAGTTGAACGAAGTCGAAGATCTATATGTGGGTGGGATTCTCGAGACAGCTTTCTACAGCTAGAACAAGTTTGCCTACCCAATTATAACAGAGAATTTTAATGGCGCTGTGTACGCGAACGACGCACTACATCGCCAGGTTCTCAACAGAGACGTTTATAGAACCGAATGACCTGTTTATCGATAAGTACGCCAAGGGACCGCTTATGGAAGGAATGAATTCATAACCCTTTGATCGATGGATTTCTCGCCAATGCCAGCTCTCTACCAATATATAACACTGCTAATATATCGGGCATCTCGAACACTGCAAAACACTACGCAGAGAATTTGGGGCTTGTCGATCCCCAGGAGATGTACATCCATCGGCAGTAGACATTAGAAACCTCTGGACTGGGAGAAAAAGTGATCTCACAATCTACTTTTAACAATGTGCCCTCTAATATAATGACAGGCTGATGATCTCACGTGTGGTTTTAGCTGATATAAAATAAGATCCCTCGCCCTCCTCCACATGCACGATACACAACAGGAGATGAGTCCCGAAAATATGCGACTACACCACTCTCTATCATGATCGGCCCACTCTCGCCGAATTCAGGTAACTGAAGGGAACCAAGTGCTGAGCTTGGGTATCTCATCGGCTCAGGCAAGACGTCTCCATGCACGATTGGTCCTGTCCACTTGATAGCTTTACTACTAGGACTATCGCCGACATTTTGGATGGATCTCAAGTCTACAGACTGATCTAGTCAACATTGAATACCAGGTGCTCAAACACAGGTTCGTACTTTCTCAAAGGCCTAAGCTGCATCCACTGTCTGTATAGTCCACTCTAATTTCACCAAGGTTCTCTGGCCTGCCTTTAGCACCCCCTCTGACCTCTTCCGGGCAATCTCCTTATCTAGGTTTGCGCGAGCAGCTTCTGCGACCGCTCCAGCGACAGCCCCAAGTTTCGTCATAATCATGTTGGCTAAGGATGTCGACAACTTCGACTTCTAATGTGTTGCTGCTGTCCAAGTTGGACCTGCGTCAGCTCATGAGAGTCAGTACCTCTTGACTGTGAGCACTGAAGATTTTGGGAGAGGGGGAGGGGGAGGGGGGCTCTGACGTACTTCCGGCTTGCGCAGGCTTTGTTAGATCAGATCAAGAGATGTTCTCTGTTGGCAATGAGGACAAATTATTTGGCGGGGCTTGCTCGTCAGGTAGATTGAGAACAGACAGTGCAAACACTCGGCCAATCAATGAATTTATATCTTAGTTTTATATCTTCGCGACCGCCTTATTATACATTTTCCTGATAATTCCTCGTCAAGTTCGTTCCAACCACTCATTGATTACGGTACGCACTGCCATAGTAAAGCCCGGATACCCAGCACGGACAACACATGTGACGTAGGGTCAACAACGGCAATAAAGTCCATGAAGAGGGACAAGATTTCATTTATCAGAACCAGGTTTGACTTTGTTACATTGGGGATTCCCTAGAGGCATGGATTTCGTATAGTCTGATGCCAAGAATATACTTAGCAATGGTGGAATCAACAATAGCGTAGTTGGAGTTTATAGACATGAAAATACAAAGAATTTTATTCACCATGCCTGACGCTATCATTAGGTTGCTATTGCGACGGAATCAAGAACAGTGGACTCAACAACTTCGCCGCACGCATCCTTCAAAACATACACATCCTTTCAAAAAACTACGCACTCTTCTTATATACTACGCAATCTTTTAAACAAATATTACTATAACAAGAATAAGCGCGATGTACAAAATCAGCAACGACCCAAGTCTTCAACTTTTTGAAGGAAACCCTGTCATTAAACAGCGACGGTCTAATCTTAACATCGCAACGGTAGCTATGAAAGCCTGGATAATCGATAGCAATGAGTCATGTAAGGTCACAAAGAAAGATCAGGCACGATTGCTATTAGGCTGTCGACAAGCAAGTTTATGCGATTTTAGTGTCAGAATCTGGGTCACAGAGAAGACTGGTGTTGCTACCCTGACGAAATATCTCTCTCATACCTGCCAGCAGGATACCCACAAGGACTTTCAGGAAAGAAATGCTGGGTGGTATATTCTACACAAACATCCATCGACTTTTAACAATACTACTATTCTCACAACCCGCCAAATCCAGGAGTCAGTCACTGGAGACAACCCCCTTTCATACAAAGTTGCATACCGTAGCTTGCAATATTTCCGCAAAACACCAGCTGGTCATTCCAACTACATTTCGCACCAACCCGGACTCAATGAGATGACGTCTGATGCAATGGCATAGAATGATTTGCAGATTATTGGTATGAAATCATGGTCCGAGGCTCGAGGAGAGTGCTAAATTTTCTGTAGAAGACAACTATTTAACAAGCACAGGAGAACCCGGCACGAGCGCCTCAATCAGCGAAGACGAAGATACAAGCCCGCCAATAAGCATAGAGGACAGCGATATTGACTCTTCAATCCTTTACACATCAATCAGCAAAGACGAAACAGAAGATACAAGTCCGCTAAAAAGCAAAGAGGAGAGCAATATCCACACCTCAATTCTCGAAGACGAAAGGGATAATACAATTGAGAAAAGCAATATTCACAACCTAATCAGCGAGGAGGAAAACGCCGCACAAAGCGCGGATGATAAGTTCGGTCAATTACGCAGTCAATCCGACGCGGAGCCAGTTCAGAAAGATTTTCAAAAATTACAATACTTACTGGCAGATATGATATTAGTGGATAAGAATGAACACAATGTTGTCCAGGTTAAGACCCAACAAGCAGAAAAGGCTAAGACAAGGGGCCGGCGTCAACCAAGTCATCTAGAACCTCTTCAAACAAGATCACGCAAAAAGGCTTTAGAGCAACTGAAAGGGCTTAGCACCTGAGGAGGAAATAGAAAAGAGTGTAGCAGATGGAAGGGAGTGTGGCAGATGGTATAGTAGATAGAAAGGAGACTGAAGAGGTTTGTGTTTTCATCGAACACTTGTATACTTCGATCAATTTTGTTAAACTCGCTCCTTTCTACTTTAAGCATTGCCCCTCTTCTTATGTTTTGAGTCTATCATTTCCCGTGCACCTAGGATTTCCTTTTCTTTGTAGAAATCCGTCCACGTCTCACCATAGCTGTGGCCTCCCCGCGCCAGAGAAACATTCTGAAAACTACAATCAACTCGACATACCTCCGTATTTTATTTTAGGGATCGAGATTCGAGCTTGACGACCGGAATCCCCCTCAAAGGTCTGAGCTGCCTTTCAGCACCCGAACGAACTCGTGCGCTCCAAGAAACGCGCTAAATCGCGTGAATTAATCATAGCACTAAATAGAGTAGCATTACTAAAGCGCAACAGGGGAAGGTAAGTGGCGTTCCTACACGCGCTGGTCAACTCTGATTTTAATGTTACTAGAGACGATCCTGAACTTGAGCCCGAACTCGATGACGAGCCCTAAGAAGAAGAGCTACCTAAGAAAGGAAAACGTAAGTTAACTGAAGTTAATACGGAAGAGCCCGCGAGGAAGGGCCGACGAGGACGACTAAATAAAGTAGACTAACTAGCTATATAAGAAGAGGAAGAACGTCCTACTAAACGATCACGACGCTCTCTTGACTAAGTACCGTAACCTGTGAAGAAGTAGACTAGTCGACCACGTAAGGTAGCTAAAGCTCTTTAACTTGAACCGGAGGTTGCGGAACCTACTAAAAAGTAGACTAGTTATCCTCTTCGATAAGAGACTCCTATTAAAGGAACTAGCTTTAAATAAACTCGCTTAGGTTAAAACTTAATTAAGCTTATTATATACTAGAAAAACGAGAGAATTAAGTACTCTAATAACGAAAATAAGGATAAATATAGTAAATTTTTAATACTAAGGATTTGTCACAGACCTAGTACAACGCACAGTCCTGTGGCTAAGGAGACTCAGACAGTGTGGCGCTATATGCGACAGGAGGCTGCGACGCGGCCCCTGACCCCTTATCACGTGCCCTCGCTTAGCAGCACTCACCTCCTATATATATAGGCCCCTAGTAGATTTCTACCGCTACCCTCTTACAACTAGAATAGAAGGGACTATAGTATTAGTAGGTTTCTAGCACTACCGCCTTACGACTAAAATATCAGGCAACATAGCACTAGTAGATTTCTACTATTACCGCCTTACGACCAAAATAGAAGGAAATCTGGTATTAGTAGATTTCTACCATACTTTTTGGTAAGAAAATCCACACGCCCAATTCAACTCGCCTTACACTCAAGGCAGCCTTATTCCACAAATAGATTCATGGGTCCTTTCACGATTACAGTGGAAGGACTCTACACGATTTTGGCTTTTGTTAAAGTATTTCTAGGAATCCTCCTGTTCGTACAGGTTTTTGGTTCTAGAAATAAGGAGGAGTACCATATTAGAATCGGTTATAAATGGCACGTATTTCAAGATTTACAAGACCTGGGGACATGGCAATCTGGTAAACTATTATCTTCTTGACTAATTATAATTACTATTGGCTAATATTTACAAACTTTGTCGTTAGAGTGCTGTTACAATATTCCATACGTGGAAAGAAATGGCCGTGTTGACGGCAATCCTTGGTCAATGCGACAAACGGGAATATACTAGCAACTCAATGTTGCGACTTGCAAGGCCCAATGGATTTTTTTCCAACCAGCTATTTCGTCGTGCTTAGATGTGGCTAGAGGCTGCAAGAAACACTTTTTCGAACTAGACCGTCTTCATAACATATCATCGAAAGCTACAATAATTTAGCAGTTAATGACCTACTCGTCGTCAATAGGAGTACACCGACAGACTCTGCCGAGACTTCTTGAACAATCAGTTGGTATCGGTAATCTGGTCTGACACCCCTCTAGATGCACCGTACAGCTCATCAAACCCTGGAGCTGGCTAATCTCTCTATAATAGCTGTCTAAAATACTCGAACTTCGAAATGACAAAGCTCTACAAGACTCCAACATCGCAGCCCAAAGCCATCTAGAAGTACTCAAGAGCATGGGTGTGAGAAATGAGAAACAGAGTTTCCTTATTGCCGAGATGGCGAAGGTTGACTTTAAGGATTTGGCAACGCTTAAAGTTTTGACTTATATGGCGACCATGTATCTACCTGTAACTTTGCTAGTGGTATGTTTCTGTCCCCGGGTTTGAGGACCAATATACAGCTAATAACCAAAATAGACAATATTTAGCTCCAATCTAATCGAAGCCCAGCCCTTGAACAAGAGGGATCCTCTGAGCAAAACCTATTTTGTCGTTGCCTCGCAATTTTGGTTCTTCATATTGTCTGCAGTGATCCTGACAATCGGTACACTGACTTGTGTGTTCGGTTTGAAGAAGCTCTCGAGAAAGATTCCAGATGTTGATACAATGGCTTGAATCCTGAGACGATTGGTACCTCAGCTCGCATGTGACTTTCTCACTTGGAAATGGCCCCGACTCTTCACCTTTTTCTTCATGCCATAGTCTGATTGAATAGTGGTTCGCAACTAGCAAAAAAAATCTTGGTACAGATATTGCACAGGAAACTTGCGGCCAGACAGAAATATTAAAAAGAGAGAACTGAAATAGGACATCTAGAGATTATCTGCTCTGGGTCGTCGTTGCTAGGGGTAGACTTATAATCTTCCAAAGAAAAACCTATCACAAATATGTGGCAGCGAAATGGAAGAATTTTTGTTAATCAGCCGCTTTGTATTATTCATGTGGTTCCCATGATACGCCAAAGCCTATGTAATACAGGTTTCGGCCGAAACCCAAACCATCCCAGCATCCATCCCTAAGGCCATGCAGTAAAGAGAAGAAGTTGCTGACGAAATTAAACGCATAAACGCATTATCCATGATTAAACTTTGGACCTGATCCTCAAAACCAGGCTTCAGATCCGTCAGACGTATTCATCCCCTTGCGTATGGATGGAATCCCCGGTTACCACCACGGCCACCTCCTCGATAATTGGCGCCAGGTTTACCAGCATTCTTTGGCCCAGTTGGAGCGTTGGCTGGCGGAGCACTTGCTGGTCCACTCTGGGGCGGAGCGGAACCTCTGCTACTTCCCCCACCACCGCGACCACCTGAGAAACCACCTCGTCCCGCTCCCCCTCCCCCACCACTCGGGACAGCGGGTTGTGGAACATCATCATACATACCCTCCCAAGAAGTCGGACCGTTTCCATACCCCCCACCTCCACCACCATATTGAGATTGCTCTCGTGCAGCTCGTCGCATTTGTTGTTGCTCATACTTCTGTTGTTCGAACATCTGTTGTTCATAAGCGTTGTATCCAGGCGTGCCAATCCGTCCACCAGGGTTGCTTCCACCTCCAGCAGCATATTGTCCTCCCATGTTACCACCGCCAGCACCGCCACCCATTCCTTGCATTTGAATTTGTTGCATTTGTTGCATTTGTTGCATCATTGCTGGATTCATTCCTTGCATACCTGCCATGTTGGCACTGGGAGACTGCGGACTTTGACTTCTACCACCAGCTCCACCTTGCATTTGTTGTTGCATTTGTTGCATTTGCTGCATTTGTTGCATTTGTGCCATCATTGCTGGATTCATACCTCCGGGCATAGCAGGCATACCTCTTCCCATGGCCATTTGTTGTTGCATCATGACAAAATATTGTTGCATACGTTGCCAATACTGCGCCATTAATTGAGGGGTCATACCTCCAGGAGCCATTTGATTACCAACACCTTGAGGAGTCTGGTTTGCATTTTGATTTTCGTCATTCCCACTCCCCTTTCGGAACCGGTTGCCCCTTCCACCTCGGGTCTCCTCCTCCTCTCGCATGTTGCCTCGAGGTTGGGCTTTTTTGACTTCAATTGGCTTGCCGTGAATCTCCAGTGGAACCTGAAGACAAGCGTCAACTGCTGCCTCGCTGTCAAATGTGACGAATCCGAAACCTCGTGGTCTACCGGTATCTTTATCCATCATAAGAGTAGCATCGACGACTCGACCGAATTGCATGAAATACTCTTTGAAGTCTTGTTCCGTGGCTTCTTGACTGACGCCACCGACAAAGATCTTGCTGGTGCGCTCCTGCTCATCTCGCGGAATGGCCCGCTTGGGATCGATCTATAAATTATTGTATAAGCAATTGGCCCCTCGAAGGTGAGGGGATATAGAAATATGGTAAAGGTAGGAATTGAAATGAGCTTCAAAGTCGGATCTTACAATTTTGCCATCCAGGTAGTGCTCCTTTACCATGACAATATTCACAGTTCGAGCATCCTTAAATGTCAAGAAGCCAAAGCCTCGTGATCGACCGGAAGCGCCATCTCTCATAACAGTGCACTCTAAGACCTCGCCGAATTGAGAGAAGTATTCCTTTAATGATTCTAAAGTATTGTTGGTTAGATGCGAATTATAGGAGTTGGCAATCTCATTGTTACTTACGATCTGTGGTTTCCCAGTTCAATCCGCCAATGAACATCTTCCTGCAGAATTAGGGCCAGTCAGCAAGAGAAACAATTTGGGTGCTAGTGAAAAAAGAGAAAAAAGAGAAATGTTGGCGTATGGCACAAGACTGCCACAGAGATTCCAAAGCTAGGTTGACTCGCTTCACAGAATCCCAGTTCAGTGAGCGATGTTTTCAAAATTCGCTTGAGGGCCACCTTTCATCCTGGGAGACTGGCGTTTCAGTGCTATTGGCGAATTGCGACAACTTGGCAAGGAGGCTTGAATGGTATGGCTCGCTGTTTAAGGCTGCAGTTGAGGTTGACTTTGCTGAAAATATCCATGGCTGAAGCGGTCCGAAAATAGCCTCGATACTCGATACCAAGATGCCGGTAGCATGCCATGCCAAAAGAACCCATGCGAGTCATGCAATGAAGGATGACACCAGGATATCCAATATGAATCGTGTCTTTTGCTATCGTGATGCTAGGTACTGGCGTCGAGCGCTATGCGCTGCCCGTTCTGCTATAGCCTATCTGTAGCCCCCTCTGTTGCTCTATGAAGATTATCTCGACAATAGGCTACGTAGCAGGCTTCTGACTATGGCCGCTGTTGATGGCGAATGCATGAGGTGAGCTCTTAGCTGCTCAATTCTTCAGTTTCTTGTCCTGTTGCCTCGTCTCTTCCTGTTCTCGCTTGCATGACTAGGCCTGTATGCCAACTTGCTGCCCAGATACCTTCCCATCAAGCCAATATTGCACATAATAACCAGATCGGCACTGCGCTGATTTCCAAGCCCATAACGTTTCCGAATGCCTTGGTTTTCGACTGCCTAGTACAACTCGTAGTCTGCAATGCGAACCTCCCACCGAATTCCAATTCTGGCTACCATCCACCCCAACCCAATCTTATCCTCGCAGTTCGATTCCATTTTCTTTAGGATGATTTTGTTCGATCATGACCACCAACTGCATAGTCATTTCAACGTGGCGAACGTTGTCCGGATAGTGAAGTAAAGCTCATGTAACTACAATCATGTGCAATCTGTCGTAAAAGTGCTGATGAAAGAAAATCTGTTCCAATCTTACCCGTCTTCCTTGATTCCAGGTCCATGCGTATCGTTATTAGCTGTTGGGGAATCGTAACTAGTGCCATTACCCAGATTGAAATCTATCTCATCTTCCATATCATTTTCACCATTGTAGGCCTGCACATCCTCGGTGCCATTCTGTTCCTCATGTTCACTTGGCTCTGCTTGTTTTACCTCCACGATCGGCGTGGCCTCGGTTTTGACTTCAATGGCCTCAACCTTCGGTGCTGCATCATCCTCCGTGTACCTGGAATTCAAGATTAGTGAATGTTGCCTAAATAAACGATGATAGACATGTAGGAATTTGAGGCTCAAGGATGGTCATTGCGACGAGGACAGGAGGTAGCCTTCGGAGATGCTGCGCCTGCCCATAGTCATACGTACAGATCGGCGAACAAGTCCTCCTCAAAATTTTCGGGCTCCGTCATCATGGAAATGTCTGCGGGTATGCGACTGCTATTAGTTGCCTAGTAAAGTGGTTGAACAATGGCTTTGGGTGTCGAAATCACGCTATGCTGTCTTCTTTTCCGAAGGAATCGCAGGCTGTGGAGAGGCCACGTGCAGTGTCAAGAAGCTGCTGGGTTATGAGAACAATTTCCTGTATTGGCGTGAGATTAAACGGACTTGGAAGTGAATGCGCAAGAAGGTACGGAGGGTCGATAGAGGAGTTTGCTTCCCAAAGGTGTTTTATGCCGTCTCGCTTACCTAACCGAGGAGGGACTCGACACGTGAGTCCCCAAAGACAACCATTGAACTTACCTAGGTAGGTAGGTAGTCTGAAGAAGTACCTCACACATCTTCAGCCTGCCAGAATGTTTTCTTCTTCAAATGGCAGTAAGAAGCCGGCACAACAGGTTAGCTGCAGTTCTTTTGGCCATGAGAAGCAACAGAAGCTAACTCTAACCTCTTCACGTAGGAAATGGTCCAGGTTGGTCAGTTCAAACCCCACCCAAAAGTCGTGTCAAGCTCGCCTGCTTTGCTTGTTATATCTAACTGCGAATGCTGCTAACACGCGCTACTCTCACCAGAAAGATCCGAGTATGTTTTAAATTCCTCGTTATTGCAACCGAATACTCAGGCTTGAAGAGGGGCAATACACTAACGGGCGACTTCCAGATCTGCGTCCCCTTTCTGGCGAGGCCGAACTTCAGATGCACGGCGAGAGTCTTCGCCAAAGGCCCCGCAGCGAGATTCAGGCTTGGTGGTGGGAGCCTCTTATTCTCATGCGGACATGTTGAAATTTGACAACCTGTGCGTTGTGGATTGTTGTTGGTATGGACAATACTTATATTTTGGCTTTAGGTCTTTATCTTCGAGTTCAATGCGGCCGAGAACCCCTCCATCCTCCTCCTCACACAAGACCCGCAGCGATACCCCGCCCCTAAACAGAGGAAGCTCTGGCCTGGCTTCCCCTCCAAGAAGGACATATACAGATTTCTTGTCACACACCAACGAGGATTGGAATGCTGAAGATGAGGGCGATGATGACGATGAATATGGCTACGAAAACGATGATGGGGATGATTTTGGTTTGCCCAGCATTTCAAGCATGAAAAGGAAAACAAAAAAGACACCGATTAAGAGCAATATAGATTATGGAGGGAACCTCTCTACCTTTGGTTATGGACTACAAGGCAGTTACGAAGGCTTTGGACCCCGGAGGCTGTCAAACAGTGCGGACATTGCCATTGAGAGACCTGCGCCAAGCTATCCAGTTGCGAAGAAGAGCGAGGGGAAGATATTAAGACCCCAATACAAAGAAATACTCAAAGACCCCGCCAATTCGTTGCACCTTATCAACCACCCTCCAATACCTGCAGGAGCCTCCCCAAAAGAGATCGATGTTCATTCTGCGCGAATTACAAGGATAAATAAGTTCAAAAAAAATACTACAAGCTACCTCAATTTCTTTAACAGATCTGAGAGCAGCAGCATGGTCAGGGGTGCCTGAAGAAGTTCGAGCGATGACTTGGCAATTGCTCCTCGGATATTTGCCTACTAGCAGTGAAAGGCGTGTCAGTACTCTTGAGAGAAAACGAAAGGAATATCTTGACGGCGTACGGCAAGCTTTCGAGCGAAGTGGGACTACTTCTACCACAGCAGGGAAGGCCAGGGGTCTGGATGAGGCGGTATGGCATCAAATCAGCATCGACGTCCCCCGTACAAATCCACATCTCGAACTTTATAGTTATGAAGCAACTCAGCGATCGTTAGAGCGGATTCTTTATGTTTGGGCTGTCCGGCATCCAGCAAGTGGTTATGTTCAAGGAATCAATGACCTTGTTACACCTTTCTGGCAGGTGTTCTTAGCAAGCTATATTACAGATTCGGACGTCGAAAGCGGCATGGACCCTGGGCAGTTACCAAAGCCTGTACTAGATGCTGTTGAAGCCGATTCATTTTGGTGTTTGACCAAGCTCTTGGATGGCATCCAGGATAATTACATTTTCGCTCAGCCAGGTATCCAACGTCAAGTTGCAGCTCTGCATGATCTAACTGCACGAATTGACGAACCTCTGGCAAAACACCTTGAGCAAGAAGGTGTTGAATTCATACAATTTAGTTTCAGGTGGATGAATTGTCTCTTAATGCGCGAAATCAGTGTTCGAAACACCATCAGGATGTGGGACACTTACATGGTGGGTTCATTCTTCATATAATATATGTAAAGCTAAATTTTCACAGGCTGAAGAGCAAGGATTCTCGGAATTCCACCTATATGTTTGTGTTGCCTTTCTAGTCAAGTGGTCCGAAAAATTGCGCAAGATGGACTTCCAAGAAGTCATGATGTTCTTACAGGCTCTGCCTACTCGGGACTGGACTGAGAAGGATATTGAGCTTTTGCTTAGCGAGGCGTTCATCTGGCAATCGCTGTTTAAGGGATCAGCTTCTCACTTACGAGGCGGCTCTGACAAAACACCTTCCAACACTATCGGTAACATCTGAAACTCTCAGCGTGGGATTGCCCCCAAGGAAAGCATCACAGAAACAGATACCCGGCCAACTGGCCGCAGCGTTCAAGCCACAAGAGCATCAAGAGTGAGATCTGGGTCCGCTTGATCTACTTGTGCCGAACCGAAGGGCTTGTGTAATTGCTGAATAGCAAGACTAGGGGACGGCTACCCCGGACTGCTCAGCAAGTGCGGGGGCCTACTCTATAGAGTCACGGCACCCGTCTGGTGTATTTTGATTCGTAAGACGTCAAAATAGAAGCATTCAGTTCAAATGGCACTAAGGATACCAACAAAATATTGAAAAAATTATCATTCACTTGTATTTCATGCCGCAGATTGATTAAGGCAATGGCCACTCCCATGGTATCCTGTATCAACGCCTAATTTTTCCTGTGCTCCATAATATTAGCAGAACATGCCGCCACCACATCCCAGCCCCAAATTTACCCCGCCAGACCCATAATTACTGTTTTCCTCCCTCCCAACAAACCCCTTTACTCATCAAGCACATCTTTGACCTTCGCCTTTTTCGCCTTCTCACTCTCTTCTTCCGGGTCATCCTCCGCCTTGCGCTTGCCATTTGTTCCATTAGTAGCTGCAGTAGGCTCGGGTGTAGGAGTAGCCTCTGCACCATTCGTGCTTTTCTCAGCCTTCTTCTTATGTCGAACAAGTCCAGTAAGATCGGTAGCTGTCTTCTTCGCCTCGTCAATTCTGGCAGCGGCTTCAGCGGGAGTTTCGCCTAACGTCTCGCCAAGAATGCCACCCATAGTATTGCCTCCTCCCATACCCAAGGTTTGTTTGATTTCATCAACATCGATTGCTGGGGCTTTTAATTCGGTAAGCTAGGGACTTGTTAGCAACAGGATTTAAAACGGTGATGGTAAAAACTCACCCGACCTTCCATCTCAGCAACAATTTCTTTGACATCAGAAATTTGTGCTCGTGTAACCTCGTTATCGTCTGGAGAGGAGCAAGAGGCCAACTCAACTTCCTTGATTTGTAGCTTGAGGTTCGTGCTTTGGATCGCTGCCTCCAACTCCCGGATGGCCTCATCTCTAAGTGCATGACCGTCCTCTTCCTCTTTCTCCCCATCTGCATCATCGGTAGCCTTCTTCTCGCTGGTTGTTGATGCGAATTCAAGGGCAAGAGACAATTTGTAATGAGCCTCTGCAATGGCCTCTGACTCCTCTGGATATAACTCATTCTTCAATGCTAATGAAGCTCTAAAGTCAGATACAGCAGCCGGGAATCTACACAAGTCAGCAATTGTCATTCAATTCAGGTTGCACACCTACCTCTCATTCTCAAGAGATATCTCTGCAAGTAGATCGTGTGTATCTGCGAGTCTTTCCTTGTAGTGCTTCGTCATCGATGAATCGCCAACCTCCTTGCCTTTGCCTTCTCCCTCTTGCGGCAGCTCCATCTTCTTGGTGTACAAGACTCGTGCAAGATCCAAAACTTCAAAGGCAGCAGCAAGATCATCTTCCTCTTCTTCAGCTTCTCCTTCGCCATCTTCGCCCTAGAAATTTATGAGACTCTTGTTATAGCGCATTGGGAGGCAATCTTACCTCTGCCTCCTCGTCGTCTGAGTCTTCAAAGTTCTCATCGCCTGTGAATTGAAACAAAGGCTTCTTGGCGTCAGCTTCACCTTCTGGTTTTGCGCCACCATTCTGCTCTGCGACAATGGCAACGCCTTCCTCTGCAATCTTCTCGTTCTTAGTTTTGGGCTCCTCTTTAGTTGGCTCTGCCTTGGACTTCGCAGCGCCATTTGACTTCTTCTTTTCGCCGGATGCCTTTCCACCCAATACATCACTCTTGCTTTGGCCAACTTTGAAGAGCGATCGACCGTAGAGGAACAGGATTTCGGCGTTATCAGGAGACATCTCGCCATTGAGTTCAGCTTGAAGCTCTGATGCGCGCGCATACAGATCGGCCGCTTCTTCGTAATTCTTGTGCGCATATTGTGCTGTTCCCTTGGCGCAAAGGTCTGCGAGTGTAACTTTAGTTGAATTGTACTCTTCCATAGCTGCGGCGGACTGCTGAGAGAGGGTAACGGGTGGCTCCATTGGCTCTGCCATTGTTGAACAGTCGTATTGAAGGTGAAATGAGATTGGGAAGTCAACTGGGATGATGAAGGATTGATGACGAGATTTCGATGGGGCTTTGGGGAAGAGCACAAGACCTTGATTGTGGATGTGAGAGGAGCGTGTTTGCGACAGGTGATGGGAGACGGCCAGTTGACAGGGATTCGACACGCGAAAAACACTCAACGCGTCGCGTCTTCCCGAGAACTCCTCAGACACCAGATCAAAGCTCTGCGATCCGAACGCAGTCGGACCACTTCGTACTTCACAATTGGGATTATGAGTAAATCATTACAATCAGAAAAGCCTCGAGCGGCTCCAATATTTCGCCCCCTTCCCACACCTGCGACTTTGAACCCTATTCCCTCGTCATCGCCCGCGTTTGCGACACCAGCGCATCCGATCAGGCCATTCAATGCCGCTGCAATTCCCCCAAAAGCGAGCATTCTGCCCATACTGTTACCTCCTGCGACTCTAAGACCTCTAGCCTTTCGAGCATTTACCAAAAAGCACAGTCTTACCCTCACTTCTTCTGCGCTCCAGGTACTGGCAACATTTATTGGGAGACATTGCGGGACAGAATGGCGAGAAGAAGGCCTAGCCGAGAAGGTGTGTGAAGAGGTTGCAAAGAGTTGGAAAAATCGTAGCGGTGGAGTCATTGTGGAGGGAGATGGCAGCGTATTGAAAGATATCCTAAAGAACTTGGAAGGGAGCATGGTAGGAGGACGAATTGTCTCAGGTAGAGAACTGAGTCGTCAAAACAGCCTGGTCCTGGGATCATCACAGAATGGCGAGGTCACGCACACGAGGCTAGGGCTAAGACCAAATCTCCTGGACAGAGAAGACAGCCAGTCAAGCCTAGGAATGTCGACTTTAGATGTGGAGGATGAAGAGGAAGAGGGCCTAAAAGATCCTAGAAAATGGTTGAAAGTCGTTGATGCTTTCGAGCAACCTCGATTGGTATATAACGTTGGAAAGAAACATTTCGATCGGTTTGTGAGCGAAAAGTCCCTGGAATAGCTGAGCTAATTCTGCATACAGAGATACTTCGAAACCATCGTTACTTCCCCAGCCTTCGCATAAAACACAAGTCTTCCGCAACAGATACAATCTCATCCATCAACGCCTTCTCAGAAATGAATCTTTCCAAACGCCCACGTTCGAAACATCAAAGGCTTCACTCCGGCGATCTGATTCTAGTTTAGCTATAGCTCAGCAATCATATAAACTCACGCCAATTGCAAATCTGCTTGGTCGAAATCGAAGCAATTATATGCTTCTAGGTCTGCTAACTATTTCCCCAACCGGAACTTTAGCCATCAATGATTTGACAGGAAGTATAGCTTTGGATCTCACTCATGCTAAACCAATCCCAGAAGACGGGGCCTGGTTTGCTCCTGGAATGATCGTTCTCGTTGATGGAACCTATGAAGAGGAGGATAGCAATTCCGGTACAGGTCTAGGTGGTAGTGGGGGTATCGGAGGCACCATCGGCGGGAAATTTATAGGATTCTTTATTGGAGGCCCTCCTTGTGAGCGACGGGCAGTCACGCTTGGTCTCTCTTCCAAGAATGGAGAAGGGGATACGACAGCCGGCGGGGGATTTGGCTGGGTAGACTTCCTCGGAGTGGGAAGCGAGCGAGCCGTAGGATCAAAAATGCGAAAACTCGAGAGCCGACTGATCAGGAAGCCCTTGGGTGACGATGAAATCGGGGGTAGAGGACGAATGGTGGTAATAGGAGAAGTCAACCTCGACCAACCAAGAACACTCCAGGCTTTGAAAAAGCTGTTCGGGCTTTATGCCGCAGAACCTGAAGAAGAAACGCCAATGACATTCGTTTTGATGGGCAATTTTGTACAGCACGCAGTCATGGCACGTGGAGGAAGTGGTGGGAGTATCGAATACAAGGAGTATTTTGATGCTTTAGCCTCGACGCTCTCAGAATACCCAACCCTCCTCCAAGCTGCAACCTTCATCTTCGTACCAGGTGACAACGACGGTTGGGCATCTTCATTCTCGGCGGGAGCAGCCACAGCTCTACCCCGAAAAGGGATACCAGAGATGTTCACATCGCGCATAAAACGAGCCTTTGCGGCCGCAAACTCAGAAGCCGAGAAGGAGAAGGGCACCAAGACAGATGGGGAAGCTATTTGGACGAGCAATCCTTCACGTCTGTCTCTCTTCGGACCAACACATGAAATTGTTCTATTCAGAGATAATATGACAGGTCGTCTCCGCCGAACAGCCATTAAATTCTCGTCCTCAAAATCCGAAGAAGATGTGGAGATGATAAATACTCCACCTCCGGCGCCAGAACCCGAACCAGAAGACGAAAATCCAGAAATGGACGTTAATGCAGATGCAGAGAACCCAGCGGCAGACTCTCAGGCCACAGAAAAGGGGGACAATAACGATACAGTATCAAGTGATTTGCACGCTGCGAGAAAGTTAGTAAAGACGATTCTGGATCAAGGATATCTATCTCCCTTTGGGATGGCCATCGACCTGTATTATGGGATTACACCAGCGCACTACAGGTCTATCCCTTACCCACAGCCATGGTATTAGCAGACACTGAAGCTCCAGCTTTCTGTGTTACGTACGAGGGATGTCATGTCATGAACCCAGGGAGTGTTCTTGCGCCTGGAAGGAGAGGGGTTGCGAAGTGGGTGGAGTATGATATACGAAACAAGGTTGGGAAGGTCAGGGAAGCTTTGTTCTGAATTATGGCATGCGATGAATAATCATGGAATATGGTGTTGTGTGATGAGAACACGTTAGGTATGCGAGGCATCATGAGGGGTTTGGAAAGGGGCTTGGAAGGATTTGCATATATAGGAGTTTGGGTTTACTCGTGCCTTAGCCCTGAAACTCGCTGTCGTAAATACAATGCCAATTTAGTAATAAAATAGTATTTATTGCATATCTTGAAGCTACAGTACACAGCTCTTTGCACCCATAGTAAGTAGTTCTTCAGTAGTGCTCAAAGCAAAAGAAGTACTGAAGGCTGAAGGACGGGAAAAGCTTTCTAACAAGGAGAAGCACCCGCACAAGAACAACCATGCACAGTAAAATTCTGAGAAAAGCAGTTGTCCAACTTTTCTAAATTTTCGACATTAGTAAGTGAATCAATACGAAAATAAGCACGCAAATACTTAAAAAAAAAAATCCCCCGCCTTCTCGTTTAAAATAATTGTGCTGCAAATCACCACTCGTGCGTAAGTAGTGACTAAGTAATCCTCAAACCAACGACAAATCTGCCACCGGCTGCCGAGGTACACACCAAAGGTTGGAAGATTAGCTACACAGCCCATTTTATCAAAAAAAAAAGTGTGAGTTCCAAACGATTGCATGAGGCCACGAACCGTTGGGTCATCCCAGCTATTTTGATATCTGCTGTTGTAAGGAGAAATCAGGAAAGGGACTCATGAGAAATAATCCCGAACCAAATTTCGGAGCAAAAGTATGAGCAATCAACCATATGAGTTGTCATTTATATACAAGTACATCAAACAGGTAATCCATACATCCACCCGTAATTACCTTTACCCATTCTTGTGTGCCCCATTTTTTCGTCCAATCCAAATTGACATGTGCAAAAGGCCAAAAAAGAGCTACTGAAGCTTCAAGAGGTCTTCATCCATAACGCCAAATAAGTCCTCAACCTCCTTTTCTACCTTTTTTATTTCTTCCGCTAATTGTCCAGTAACCAGAACGTATGCGTACAACAGCTCGTAATCCTCATCTTTGATCGCAACAAGGCTTGGGTCTTCAGCAGCGGCTACATGTTTCCGGTATTGGAAAATCTTGGCGAGTAGTCTATCCCTCGGACTCTCCGCGCTTGGAAGTGCATCATTTATTGGGAATTCTAGCTTGAGAGAGCTTGCAAGCACTGCTTTTGGTTAGACGGGGGTTTGCCAAAGAATATCGTGAAAACTTGCCTTGGAATAAATGACTTATTCTAGCAGAAAGCTCTGCTCTTTCGCTAGCTGTGTATTGTAAGAGTGCCTTTTCTCCCTCACTAGCTTGGGGTTCCTTGGTCATCACCACATTCATGGCGTGGAAAGCATCTAAGAGCTTGTTCGTCGAGTCCATAATACGCCCATACGCTTTTGACGGGAATGGCCCACGAAGTTCGAACTCACTGGTTGCAGAGCCTCTTAGGTTGTCCAGACGAAGAACTGTTAAACAGATCAGCAAATACTAAATTGTCCGGATCGACGTTGAACTAACCAAATCTTTGCAGCGCAAACTCTTCCCGAAGGTTCATATATGAATTCGGAGATTCTCCTTCTAAAAGGGTTGACAAGGGGTCTCTCTTCCAAATAAGCCCCATCCGTAGCCAGAGCAAGGAGAGTCCATCTTTGAACTTCTGTCTAGCGGAAATAGGCCAAATCATTCTCGAGATGACTAATCCCCATACCACGCCCGAGATAACTGCAACCTTTAATTTTGGAGGTTAGAAAAAGGACATAAAATGAATGAGGGATAAGTATTACCAGTCTATGCATTGCAATCTCTACAATCATTGGGTGTTCACCTCCCTCGTCTTCGTCATTCTCCCCTTCCCGAATTGAAAGACTATACGCATACAAACAAGAGAGGTTGTACGTAAGAACTGTAAATCGACCTAGTGGTCCTTTGCCTTTGGCAACAATGAGCCAGAAGCATGGAATACTAAAAAGCCATCCACAGAATGCGAGCGCATAGGGATTTTCTTGGCAGACTATCCAAACCTTCAACAAATCAGCATAATATTTTCATGAGAGGCCCGACAGGAGGGAACACCTTCCGGGCGACTTATGGACGTTTTGCAATAGAGAAAGGCAAAGAAAGAGGTTCCCTCACAATTGTAGACGAGATAGCTCCAATAAAAGTACCAATAAAACGAGCATAACCGGTAGTATTGGAAGCCCCTATTGTCATGCTGCAGACAAGCATAAAGGAAACAAGTCCCCATTCGCCTCTCCAATGTCGGTAAATAGGTCTTGTGGCAGGAATGAAGGCGAAGAGAGCCCAAAGAGCTGCTCCAATGCCAACTTTTATAGCAAAACGAACTTTACAGAATTAGCGACGGTAATTAAAAAAGAGAAATTGAAAGTGGACCTACTGTCATCGCGCTCGAGAAAGCTCATTAAGCTCAAAACCCAACGATAAACTTCCTGCTTGGTACTCTCTTTTCCATCTGTCTCAGGCTCCCAGAATTTTGACTCTCTTTTTTGTAGTACCATATCAGGCAAACCCTTAGGAACATCTGTGTCTTGATTTTGGTCTATGAGGCTCTCTTGTTCTGGGTCTGTATTTGCATCTTGATTTTGATGGTTTTTATCCTTACGCCAAATTCGTATCCAGTTCCAGGACCGCTGCTTTCGATTTTCTGTTTCTTCTTTCAATTCTTCAAGTATTGACAGATAGGTTTGCATTTCTTCTGCAAATGCTTGAAGTGAAAAACTAAAATGACCACAACTAGCGGCTACCTCTTCAAAGTCAGCTTCAACGCTTTCGGACCTGTCACGATCTAGTTCTTTCGATTTATAAAGCTCTTTGAGTGCATCGGATCGAGCGCTGCTATAAAGTTTCCTGCCGTATAATTAGTACGAATTTGCAGAGATGATGACAGGGGGGGACTCACAATGCCTCTGTCAAGCTTGTCTGAAAATGCTCATTAATGGTTATAGGATACTCGGGTCCCTCACCAAAAGGTAATTCTTCGAGAATTTGAGAGAGTGTGTATGCTAAGGACTTCATAGAAGGACCCAAAAGCATAATAAATCGCGAGAAGATCTCAGCTGGTGTCCGCACAGTAGGCAGAGAGGTGCTAGCACTGCCGGTAGGCTCTGTATCTTGCCTATCCATTCGCTTCAACGCACCCCCATTTTCTGACGTTTGGTCTTCAGTGCCACTGCCTTCCTCGGATGCCTCCTCAATGGCCGTCAACACAGCAAATCGATCATTTTTGCCAGTCAAAGTGGAGGAAATCGATGTGCCATGCATTTGCGGCATAGAAAAGCTTACCCCATTGACAGGCGTAGCGCTGCCATAACCCGTGGTCTCCCTTAACAACGAGAATTGCGTCGTGGCAGCACTTCGAAGTCCACCAATCGATTGGGCCAGTCTATGCATACAATTTACGAGGCCAGCTTCTAGCTTGTACTGATTTTCTGTACCCAAGAAATAGTGCTCGAACTTTGCCTCCCTCAGATTCTTCGTGAGCTGTTTGAAAACAGACCTGTACTTGCTCTGTGCATTGTTGAAGGAAGATGATCTTAAATCTGTCTCCGAGCCACTCAGAAATCCCCGGGTTATCATCGTGAGCATGCTTCCCATGGAGTCTGTTGTCTTGATCATCGTATCTCGTAGCTCAGTGCGGCTTGAGACGGGCCATACAAGCAAGCTCACGGCTGTGGATGCTGCCATGCCCATAATG
Source organism: Cudoniella acicularis (assembly GCA_013054445.1). Classification (NCBI taxonomy): domain Eukaryota; kingdom Fungi; phylum Ascomycota; class Leotiomycetes; order Helotiales; family Helotiaceae; genus Cudoniella; species Cudoniella acicularis. Next base: position 39,478 of record JAAMPI010000071.1, on the reverse strand, counting down.
ACCATTTTCATCACCTGTACGATCTTGTCATCGGTAAAGATCCCAACATGCACAGCATTCTCCTTAGTAAGGACGGTAACGATGGCAAGACTAGTCGTGCTACATGCCACACTGACCAAAGGAGTATTGAACTTCTGTTTGATCCAACCAACGAAGCCTAAGCCGCCTCCACAGAAGACTATTAGGACGAGGGCATGTGCAAGTGTTGTTAGGTCCAACTGGGTCCCAAAGAACACAGACACAGCCATACTCGAAATTGAGATGAAAGTCGCATAAAGAAATGCCGCAAATCCAAGAAGGCCTGCCTCAGCCATAGATCCAGCGGATCTCGCAGGATGGAAATAGACCGTAATTGTTGCAACCATGTGTTTCCCATCGGAATTGGTGCCCAGGAAGCTTGCCAAAGGTGGTAGAAAGGTTCCCATGCTCCCAAGCAAGTATGCCAGGGAGCATTTCAAGACGCCCTTTGCAGTGGGCGTATGCAGCCATTGCCAGAATTCTTTAGCAACAGCGGCGGAATTGTCAACGGCGGTTCGGAACGTGCCTGCCTGCGAGTAGGTTCGTCGAGGGGGAATCAACGGTTCGGGGTCATCGAAATGACGGGTATTGTGTTGGGGTGGCGGTTCAAAACTGGCGGGATCTCTGAGGGTTATTTGGCGTCGGACGCGTTCGCCGGTCGTAGGCAAGATGAAGGTCCCATTCTTGAGCTTCTGTACAACGTAGCCATCAGCTGCCGCTGCAAGTGAACTTGTGCTTCTGCGACGGGAAATTAGGAAGTTGGGAACTTACATTTCGCTTTGAAAAACGAGACGACGTTCGGCTCGATGGCGGTGCTGGGCCGTCTGAGGCCAACGGGGAACTCATTTCGGTCTTTTCATATTTTGGATTTGGAGGCTGTTGCGGTCTGCATTTGGATTTGGAAGCATTGCAAAGTCGGAACTTACAGTAGAAATCTAAAGCTAAGTCGAGCTTGCTTCCCCAGGTTTCTCGGCAACCTTGTCATCATTTGCTGCCAACCCCTGCGATTCAACAGGGGTAGCTGTGGTCATGGGCAGGGTCAGCTGCGACAGAGGGAAAAGTCGACAATTCGATGGTTGGACGGCTCGTGTCATTCTCCGTCGCCTTCGTGATCCATGTGGTGCAGGAAAGCTCACGGGTGAAAACAGTCAGGGATTTGCCCATGCAGTACCTCCGTAAATCCATTGCATTGCTTAACGTAAAGAGCCCCGAACCGTCTTAATATTTCGTGCGCTTTTCATTCAAGTACCTACGTACCTAGGTATTTCTGTCTACAAATCCACAAATCCGTGGAGAACTGTCTGAGACACTCATTCGACTAGTTCTAGTGTAGGCTAGAGACCTTCCACACCTTCAAAGCAGCATCACCCCCCCGTGCTCGCAATTTTCTTTCCTCCATCAACCCAACAAACGCCATTCACGCCATCTTTGTGTGCATTCGCAGCTTTCACTCTCTGTCCCGGAGATTGGAGGCTCCAGACGAAGACATTCGTATCCAGTCCACCGCTTACCGCATGTGTTCCCTCGGAATTCCAAGAAATGCAGATCACTCTTGCCGTGTGCGCTGACCATCGGTCAGTTTTGACTGCCCAAGTACTGCTGTCATAGACGATGATCTTTCCTGATGAATTACCAGCCGCGAGAAATGATCCGTTAGGGGAGAATGCCAAGGTAGTGATCTGAGCAGTAGACTTTGTGAGCGTCTCTGTTTCACTCAACTTGTGACTTCCGTCTACTGTGTAGATGTGTACGGCATTGGCATCATCCCCGACAGCGACGAATGGGCCCGAGGCCGCAATAGCGGTTGGTGTGAAGTTCTTTGCTGGAAAATTGCCAACGAGAGTATCCTTGGAAAATATGTCGATGCCGGATGTTGTTGCAACGAAAACTCTACCTTCCGCTGAAGCAATTCCCTTAGGCTGTCCTGATAATTTTGACGTTTCCCCCAGGAAAGTGTTATTGGATGCATCTGCAATTCTGAGAGTATCGTCCCAGCCGACACTGTAAGCTCTGCTCGGCGTAGTCTGAAATGCTGTGACTTGATTCGAATGTGTTTGGCCTTCAATGGCCTTGCCAAGGCCAGTATGGCTATCCCAGGAGCAGACTCTACCTTCAAAGCTACCTGTCCAGAAAGTTTGTGCTTTAGAGTCTTCACTTGATCCCAGAGCAGTGATGCTACGGTTGTGTCCTTGCACCACTTTGGTAGGTTGTTGGTAACCCTCGACGAGGTAATTCAGATCGCCGGCAAGATTCAAACTGACAACCATGCCATCGCTCCGTCCAGCGGGCCATACCACGCCAACTTGGTGGTCAGGAATACTGACGCTTCCTTCTTCTCCGAATCGCCAGGTCTGGACGGCCTTTCCTGCTTCAACGTCCCATAGCTTGATGGTTTGGTCCGCACTTGCAGTAACAAAACGTTTTGAGTCTCTTGCCCATGAAACCCCGAAAATGCTTCCCTTGTGCTCTCCCTCTCCAATTTGTGTGGTGGCCTCGCCCGTTTTTCCGTCGTAGAGCTGAATCCTTCGATCCGCGCCCACACTCACAAGCCGGCTACCATCTGGGGAAAATCCAACACCATTAACGTATCCTTTATGCAATCCTCCAAGCTTAGTAGTAAACTTGAACGGAACTCCATTCAGAAACACGACACTGCTGTCATCAGCTCCCGTTGCTGCTCGAATAGGTCGCTGTTGGCGAATCGAGACCGTATTGATAATCGAAGAGTGCCCACTGATTTCACCAATCGAGTTTCCGCTATCCGCTGTTATGCAGTGTCCAAATCTTTCTCGGCCATCTCCAACTGCAATAATCCGTTGCGAGTCTCCATCCCAAGCAATATCATTTATTCTACCAGAGATAATATGGTAATCGCCTGCCCAAACCGTAAGTCGGAATGATTGACTTGAGAATCGATACGCATACCCTTTGTATTGACTCCCTCCACGGCATCCCAAACCTTGACAGAGCCAGAAACATCCCCAGATGCAACATAATAGCCAGACGGGGAGAAGCGTGCAACGGTTGTTTGGACAGTGTGGGAAATATATTGCTTGCTTTGGGAAGGATCGTCAAGGGATCGAAGGAATATAGATTTTCCAGACTGTTTACGACATTCAGCAGTTGTATTTTGTTGGCAAGGCGCTCCACTTACAGCATATGCTATGCGCTCTCCTTTTGGGTCTGTGGAGAGCTGTGTTGGTCGACCGCGTTCCGTATTCGGCGACGCCGCAAGAATCTTATCAATGACGATGGACATGTCTGCGGACGTCTTTATGTCTGCGATTCCTTGGAAATGATGTGGGAAATCGAATCTTGTATGACAGGAAAGTGGGAGGAATGAGAGGCTGTAAATTTTGAAACTAGGCTGACGTACCAACAAGGCTGTGAGGCCTTGAATTCAATGCGCTTTAGGGAAAGAGCGAAATCAACATTCAGCAACTATTGTCGGTCGGATTCTTTCATAGTGCCGGTTCTTAATAAAACACACACCTAAGTATTTTTACTATAATGCGCCGCACACTAGCATCGTCATTCAGTCAGAATCAGTTTTATTGAGGGTAAAATAAATCTTAATGGATTGCTTTTCGCTATTCTAGTGAACTTTATAACACATTCCGACTTTCATCCCCCCGGGGATCAGAGAAAAATTCACGACAAATTCAGTGAAAAGCGACTGAAATATTTTACGTTTTACTTTATTGTTATATCACAGTGACTTCCAAAGAGCCATCCAGGGTATCACCCACCGACAGAATGCCATCCGTAACCAGACTCCCTGCTTCCCATGTCTTTTAGGCCATCTTTGTACACCCATAGCACTGTACAGAGCCCAGATCCTAAACGCCGCGCAAGCTATGCAATGCACCTCTGAAACCCAAAAATGCCAACCAGCGCCCATGCCCAATATATAACAGCTGAGCCTCAAGCTCCAATAGCAAGGCACGAATCTAAGAGATTGTCCAGATCCGCCTTGTCTTCATATTCGCCTCCAATCCATCCAGAATCGCTATCAGCATCGTAGGCGTGGCCGTTGACGCCGTTAAACCCGTTGACGCCATTAGAACCATTAACTCCTCCCATTTCAATGTCACCATCGGCGTCCTCGACAACAGCTACGCTGTAATTTTCGGGGAAAGAGTAATCATCCCAGGCTTCAAGTTCTCCCTCCCGATAGCCAAAGACAATTTGCTCCATTACAACGGGCATTTGTCCTAGACCGCAATCTCCGAGCTCAAGGGCCGTTCGAACGTCGGCCATTCCAAGTGATGCGCGCTCACTTGCAGCTCTTGCTTCCGTAGGAAGTAAACCGCCTTTATCTCTCTGGATCTCACCTCGCAGCCACGCTTCTTCTTCCTTCTCGAGCTGAATTCGATATTTGTGGGTCTGAACCCAAGAAGCACCACCTCCCGTCCCAGCACTTCCAGCAGTCCCTGGCCCATTGCTCCTTGTCTTGCTAAATATAGAAGACAAGACTTCTTTCAAAAAAGTCTCCGTAGCAACGGACATGAAATGCGCCGCATCAGGGACATGCCCAGAAGTGAGGCCAACCTCGTAGCAAATTGGAAGCATCCGAGACTCAATATTCTGCGTATCAGGGAATTCTCCTGACTCTACAGCCAAGGTCTGTGCATATCTTTTTCGAATTTCCAAGTCCCAATCTATAGTTTGTAAGCATACTTAGGAAATTAAAGAAGTAAAGGGCCATACTAGTCTTATTTAAGCCACCAGCACTTGCAGGTACAGGTTCTACAAGTCTAGCGGCTTTTGGCCGACGATGTTCACCAAATATACTGGCAAAGGCGTCTTGAGGCTCGAACTTCAAATTGAAATCAGTATATTTTCAAAATATCAAACTTTATCAAGGTACTTACATCGTTTTGACTTAAATCTTTTAGTCGCCTTCGATCTCTACTTGGTAATTGCATAACTTCGGTCTTGAGTCTTTGTTCTGCTGCATCTCCGCTGACAGGTTTGCTGCCTGCGCCGGCAGTAGGTTTATCATTTGCGCTGACCCAACTCGCCACACCTTGATCTGGCATCTCCCGAGTAACATTTGCGTATATTGCAGAAACAAGTTGGTTATGTAGATGTTCTATTTCCGCGGACGGGGTAACAAGAAAGCCATCGATTCGTGCTGCTAGCTCGAGTTGATTCAGTTGCCCTGGACGTGGAAAGTTAGTATATATTGTAATACGCGGTTATATGCGCTTTCCCAGGCCAAAAATTATCTTATGGAGCTGTACGAACCGATCATAAAAAGGGTTATAGATTCTTTATATGTTCCCCAATGCTCACCAATCGCAAGCTTGAGCGACGTGTAGAGCGGCTCCAAATCGATTCGTGGGGGAACATGGCTGGATTTGGCAACCTTCGGGACACTGGGCATAGATGCGCTGAGCGTTTTCGGAGGTAATATTGGAGTTGTCGAGATGGATGGCCGGCTCAGTGCCGCGGGATCGATGTCGGGCATCTTGGGAGTCGCGCCTGGTGCGGCCTTGGGAGCGCGACTTGAGGGAGAATCAAGGGCCCATGAAAAGCGCAATGCCAGACGAATCTAGCGATGCGATATGGTGATGATCTAGCACAATGTGAGTTTGTGGGCGATAGCTCGAGATGCCGCAATTCTCTCCTTCTTTCGAGGTGACGTCCAACTGGTGTGAATCTTGCCTCAGGCTGCACTGCTTTGTAGGGGTGTTCGCCGTTGAGATGGCTCGGCGGGGATGCGCGTTGGTCGCGTCCGCCACGAGACAAATGTTTCTGCGCTTTGGAAAACACAACACCACCACACAATTCGCAACGATGCGACTATGTCTTCTCAGAGGCAACGAGTCAACCAAGGCATTGACCGTTTAGTTCGGCGGTTATTGGTAGAGCTTCCTGGCGAGGATCCTGCCGCGACTCACGAAAAGCAGAGCAATGCGGCAGAATTCGTGAGGGAGGTTTTGGAGAGGTAGTTCTCGATTCCACTTTCTGGGAAACTTTTATAAACTGACTCTCGTAACACAGCTCAAGAGGCCCAGCTGTTGTGGCAGATGTAAACCAGGCATCGGATCTCATCAAGAAACGGCTGATACAAACAAACGCAAGCCCGGAAAAGGCACTTCGGTTTACGAATTTATACAGCAAACTTCTCTCTATTCCAGCAATTAATCAAAAATGGGCTGTGCTATATTTCCTGTACCAACTCGGCTATCACCAACAAAAAACTCCTCCAATTTTAACGAGCCCGTTTAAAAGCCCTGTTAAAAACGGGCGAGAGAGCAGGAATTTGGACTATGGTCTACCAAAATCACCGGAATATGGCTCGCAAAGGGAAAGCCAACCTTTTCAAGAGGCATTTGCTCCAGAGGGACTCAAAAGGCTACCAACACGTGAGGGTGGACAAAAAGATAGGAAAGAGGAAGAGCAAGTCTTCACCAAAACACCCGCCCTCCAAAGGGAAAGTGTCGCTTTGAAAACAGCTTTGCTAGCGGAGAATTATGTTGAGATTGACCCACCAGAGACAGCACTACTCCGCGACCTGCCCTTCACACTTCAAGGACTGTCCTCCACTCATCTACCGTTTTCCTCGAATTCAAGTCTTAAATTACCTCCTACTTTACCAGTGCCCATAATATCAATTCTTCATACACTAGCCGAGCCTTCTTTACTGTATAGAGGACTTTCAACCTTTGTACAATCGGCAGATGGGGGCCTTCTAGGTCAGAGCCTACGAGCCGCTGTAGCAGGTGAGCTTCGGTCATATCTTGGATTGGTAGCTACTTTAGAGGGTCAAATCCGACGCGCTCTGTCGGCCCTGGATGAGAAAGAGCCACGAGGGGGTATAGGCAAAGCTGGAGTGACATTGAAAAGATGCGTGGTATGGACTCGCGAAGCTACCATGGGTCTCCGCCTGATGAGCTTGATCAGTGAGGAGTCAAAGAGCAAAAGAGGTGGACAGCTAATTTCACTTATACATGGATTCTCATCTTCTCACGGCGATCCAATGGTTGGAGCTTTCGCAGAACGCCTTCTAATTCACGTCACACGACCATTTTATGACATGCTACGGCATTGGATTTATGATGGCGAATTGTCAGATCCTTACCACGAGTTTTTTGTTTCGGAACAAGATCCAAATGCCATCATTGATGCTCAGGACGGCAAGAACCGCGGAGGGGCGAGCAGTGTTTGGGAAGACAAGTACAAGTTAAACGAAGACATGGTACCAAGTATCATCACTCAAGATTTTGCTCAGAAAGTCTTTTTGATTGGCAAGTCACTCAATTTTATTCGATACGGATGCGGCGATTCACAGTGGGTCGAAGAGTATTCAAAAGCTGCATCAAAGGAGCTCCGCTATGGCGATACAGCAACTCTGGAAACCTGGATTGACGAGGCCTACAAAACCACAATGGCCCGCCTTATACATTTAATGGCAGAAAAATTCCATCTGTTTGAGCATCTCAAGGCGCTCAAGAATTACATATTATTGGGTCAAGGCGATTTCATTGCCCTTCTTATGGAGTCCCTATCCTCCAACCTAGACCGTCCTGCAGGAGCACAATACAGGCACACGCTCACCGCACAATTGGAGCACGCCATCAGAGGCTCCAATGCACAATATGATTCCCCCGAAGTTTTGCGCAGACTGGATGCTCGAATGTTGCAATTATCTCATGGAGACATCGGATGGGACTGTTTCACGTTAGAGTATAAAATCGACGCTCCTGTTGATGTTGTTGTAACAGAATGGGGAAATCGTCAGTATCTGAAGGTTTTCAACTTCCTATGGCGCATAAAGCGAGTTGAGTTTGCTTTGGCTTCGACGTGGCGAAAATGCATGACTGGAGCACGTGGAGTTCTCCAAGGGGAAGATAAAAATGTGGCTCAGGCGTGGAAATTGACAAGAGGTGTTCTTGCTGAGATGATACATTTCATTGGTCAGCTACAGTACTACATTCTTTTCGAGGTTATTGAGAGTTCATGGGATGAGCTTCAGACGGCTATACATAAAGAAGGATGCACCTTGGACGACTTAATTAAAGCACACACAAAGTATCTAAACGCCATTACGCATAAAGGCCTGCTTGGAGCAAAGAAGAAGTATCATGGGGAGGTAGATGAAAACACCTTCATGGTTCAACTGGGTGAGATCCTGCGGCTTATGCTCAGCTATAGAGATGCTGTAGATGGCCTTTACAGCTGGGCTGTATCAGATTTTACTCGTCGACAAGGCGCCGAAGCACGCACAGAGGCACAGGGAAGACGAGAAGACGATGATGGGATGTTAATTAATACACCTGCAACTACACGACGAGGACCTCGACATCTGCATGACTCTACCCCTGTGGATGGTTCAGAGGACTCTATTGCTGATGAATTCCCGGCCCTTCAAGAGAGATTACAGGCATTGGGTGGGCATTTCCGGTCACGAGTCTGTTTGTTATTAGGTGATTTGGCGTACCAACCTGATGTTGATATGAGATTTTTGGGTGTTGTCATGAATTTTAATGATGTTTATCAGCCTGTAAGGAAGCAAACGAGGAGACCGGCTGGGAAGGAATCAGTAAAGAGTTCAACGAGGGCTTAATGTGATCTATGAACGAGGCGTCTGGGGATTTGTCAGGCATTGGTGGTGTGGTGTTATATGGAGCCAAAATTGGCGAAAACGCTTCAGTTGTTTGTATCTGGCTGAAGGTAGTGATGAATGAAAGGGCTAATCACTCCAATGCAATGGAGATGAGATCTGGACTCAAACGAGAATTTAATTGTGCAATGCTAAATGGCCCCGTTTTTTGAAACTCCTTTCCGTAATCCTCCTAGTACTTTTGATAAATGCATCTACCAAAACTCCATAACACCATGCTAAATCAAAAGACATAGGTATACCCTCTAGCTGCAAATCAAGCAAAATGAATGCCCTCCTCGTTGAACGCAAACAGCAGCCGCAAGAAGTCATTCTCATCACACTTCCCAGCACGCTTATCCGCCAACTCTGTAACATCCTCCAATACCTTTCTAATCTTCTCTCTGACCAACTCCGCTACTCTCGTCTTCTTTTTCTTACTCTTGGTTTTTTCAACATTTCCTCTCGCCGCCTTCTCCGCTTCCTCCTTAAAGAAAGCAGGCGTATCATCCTCTTCATCCTCATCCATAATGCCACCCCACTCTTCCTCTTCCGCAACCCCAGCAGGCTCAGGGCCATCATCGACCTCCATCTCATCCTCCTCTCCCTCCCCGATAACCGTCTCGTCAAGCTTCACATCATTCATCGCGCACCAAACCCGATAATTCCTCTCCACCATCGCCAAAACCTCCTTACTCCCCAACCAACTAGCCCTCATCGTCCTACTCCTCCTCACAAAACAGATTCGCAACATACCGTCCCATTCATCCCAGCTAACACCAGGCCGCTCCGTCCCCATCTTCGGCTCGATACGCACAACTGAGGATTCAACCTGAGGCGGAGGCTTGAAGTTGTTCTTTCCTACCTTCATGACGTGTGTGATCTTCGCAAAAAATTGGGCATTCACGCTGAGGCGGCAGTAGAGAGCGTCTCCAGGGCGAGCCGTAAGTCGGAGTGCGAACTCGCGTTGGAACATGAGGATTGAGGTTCTCGGGGGGTTCGGGAGAGCAAGCAGCTTGAATACTAGAGGACTGGAAATCTAACCACAACAATCAGCATTATTCCAATGGTCCATGTTATAAAGAGGGGCTCGATGTACCTGGTAAGGTGTATTGCTAATACAAACATCGAAATGTGGCAATTCCGTCTTAATGACATCCCCCAGCAAAACCTCCAATCTTTTTTGCGCCGGTGTACCTTGCACTCTCTTCGTGACCTCAGCCGCCATTCGCGGATCCAATTCCACTGCAATGACCTTCTTCGCCTTCTCTAGTATTCTCACAGTTAAATTTCCTGTTCCGGGACCGACTTCTAGCACCGTGTCTGAGGGTTTCAAATTCGCTTTCGCGACGATGGCTTCCGCGACACCGGGGTTCTTGAGAATGTGCTGGCCAACGTTCGTGTTAAATTTGAAGACATTGTTGGTTGCGGTTTGAGCTTTGGCGTATGGAGAGGAGGCGGCGCTGTTGCGCTTGTTGGTTTTGAGTTTTCCCATGGTTGGAGTTGAAATGGTACCTGATCGAGCAGATTGGAGATTGTTCGCTTGGTGGTGGGATAGGAATCTTTTTTTTCGTTATCTTAGCGTGGCTTATCGGGTAACACGTGATTCACCCCCTTCTCCTCTTTCGGGGCCATAACTACATCTCTTACCTTTTGAGGTTGATTTCTACTCTGTTACTCAATATCATTTCGATTGCTTCAAATTTAGAGGAAGGGATGTTTTTACCCAATTAACCTTAATTTCCCAGGATTGAAGTATTTAGGCCACTTGAAAGTTGAGTCCGAATACTCATCGGCTATTCCTCACTCATGTACTATACCCTATGCAACATATCGTAAATTTGAATGGAATTCTTTTCCAATTCTTTATATTCGAGAATGTAACCGCAATTAAAAACTCATACAGGTCTCCTTCCAAAAATAAAAAGAAGTCAGACATATTCGGAACTTCGGTGCAGATGTGACAATGGTGTCTTTCCTATCCCTTCAACCGTTTCCAGGCCTATTCTACGATACTACTCGAAACATTTGAAATTATCTAATTAAATACTCAATTTTTTAAGGCAGTAAATCGTATGAGCTGGAACAAGGCAAAGTAGGATTCCTATCGCCTTATAATAATATCTCAGGGTAGTAGAGTATTTATTCTTCGAAGTATTGTGAGTTGTATCATGGTAGAGGCCTGAAAACGGTCGAAGGGCTAGTAATCTAGTATTCTATTTTCAACAGATTTCCTTCATGATTGAGATGCTTTTTCCTATTCTTATAGCTAATAATAATATTAATAAATGCATATGTTCTTGTTACTCTGCATGGGGTTAAACATCAAAAACCCGATACTGTGTGCATTCGTTCTCAGAAGATACTTATGAAAAAGAGCGTTTCTGCTGGGGGGGAAGGGGGGAGGAAACAATTACATGAGAATCAAGATTTTTAGAGGGTAGAAAGGCCCATTTTATTCTATCGATTCATTGATGCTTCATTACCATTATTCTTCTAAACCTCACCAGACCAGTTTTAATAATTATCATTACAAAAACCCAACCCATCGGAAACCATTCTTGCTGCATTGCCCATTAAGCACAAGGAACAAGATACAGGCCAATCGCAGAAGGTGCGCTATCCTGAAAGTAATCCAACTCGGTATTATTCTTACTCGTAGCTGAAATAGTGATAGCATCCCCGCTCTGGCATGGGAACGTACCAATTGTGTAATTGTTCCCGGGGATGATCTGAGTCTTTCCAAAATCAACAGCCACTGAAGGTGTGGTGTTGTATGTCGTACTTGTCGTGGCTACACCAGAGAGCAATGCGAAGTCCAAACCTCCATTTTCTCCAAGTTCTTGTTCGATGCCAGAAAAGTAGTATTTTCCAGCTGAGGGATCGGTTGAATCAGCATATGGGAAGAGGAAGACGAGTGAGCAAGTGCCTGTGTATGGAGCTGTGGCTGGAATATCAAAATTGAAGAGTGTCGAGTTGATGGGCGAAATATATGCTTTGTATGAGTTTCCAAAAGCAGTATCGGGACTCTCTGGGGATGTTGGAACAATGAGGTGGGGGAACTGAAAATATCCAGATGATATATTTGATGGACATACTGGCGTCGGCGAAGAAGGCGGTGCAGTAGAAGTGCTTGATGCTGCAACTGCCGGGATGGCTGACGCTAAGCCAGTTGTAGGAGAAGCCGTGGCAATTGGAGTTGAAGCCACGGTATTTGTGGTACAAGATGGACGACCAAGAGCGGAACAAGCAAAGGCTCCAGCCTGCAACTGAATAGATACGCATCCAGCACTGAGTTGCTTGGCGTCGCTGAAAATGTTAAAGCTTCCATCATTGCCAGGACCGCTAGCAGGGCAAGCCACCCAGTTAGAACCATTTTCATGTTGTATGAGGAAGTTGTTCGAGAATGTGAATGTAGTTGTTTCTGGCAAGCCTTGGGTGCATTGAAGCTGGAAAGTATTGGGTTCAATCAGGCAGGTATGGTTTAGGGAATCCGTCAGGGTGCCATTCTCAAGCAGGAATAATCCCTGAGGATACGTTCCACCAATTCTGAATTCTCCAATAGTGTCTTCCTTGACTATGCCGTTGTTGATACCGGTCGCAGCGATCGTGAAGGTACATGGAACAGGTGGACAGGGCGCTGCTGCGGCGCACACGTTCAGCACTAGATTGGGGATGGCGACGAGAATACAGATCATGGTGGCACTGAGAGACATTTTCGAAGCTCTACGATAAGTTGCAGGTTCAAGGAAGGAGGGGTTGCCACAAGTCGAAGAAGTGTTGAAGTGAATATCTTCCCTGGAAATGGCGGAATTGCAAAATCTCCGGGGTATGTTCAAGGCAGTTCGTGGACGGCAGCTTGAAAATGCGTCTAGAGTCAGGAGATTGTTTTGTTGACAGATGGTGGTTGCTATGGTTTTGAATGTGGGTTTTTGCTGAATGGCTGGAGGGAAAATGGCGTTCTTAAGCCAACGAAGAGCCTTCAACATTGAATGTGCTACTGTATCAAAGCCTTGAGCTGCGATTTTTGGATCATGAGGCTAATTCATCTCATCTGCCTGGTCATGCTCCACAAAGGGGATAAACTCTCTTGTACACTGCTCTTGCCACTTGCCATTTGCCATGGTCAATTTTGTCTCCAAACTCGGAAGGAGCAAGGGTTTGTCCGCATCGTGGCCTCATTTGGCTCTGCGTGCGAGGTACTGGACAACGGAATGTAGAGATCAATGCCTAACAGGGCAGAAAATGAGGGGAAACAATCAAAAGACCCAAACGAAAATGATAGTCGCCGTCACGAAGCTTGTAATTGCAAGCTCCAAGTTGTTCCTGAAACATGCCAAGCCTGAAGTGCGCTTGCCTTCATGGAGAAATGGTGGCTGGAGATCCGCCGGGTGGCTGGGTCCTGCTGCCCATCCCTGGGCTTCTCCACACTTTTTGTCACTTCACCAGCTTCATCTCAATCAGCTCTGCTACAGCTCAGTGGCGCCTGGACCACAAACATCGTCATTGTGCAAATATAAAGGGCCCTGCATGGCAGCCCGCATGTTTTGAAAAAAAAACATCAACGACATTGCATCTCGGCGAGTGCGGAAGCTTGCAGGTGTCGGCACAATGATGGAACGAAATGCTACCAAACCTCAGGAGTTGCCGAAATATCCGTCTTTCCTCTTGACCAAATTCTCGTATAGATCCCACCTGACAAAACGGTACGGTACCAGGGAACACCTCATTCGGTGAAACGCGGTCGAATTCTGCTCGAGCTTCTCGGAAGGGAAAAGAAAGCTTTAGCTCATCGAATATTTTACATGGCTACTTAGCCGCAAAGAAAACTACTCACACGAGGAGAAAAATATGAGGAAATACGAGGGAATGGTTCTACGAAATGAGACAAACTTAACAAAAACATAGATGCTCAGACCTCGCGACAATTTTACGGCCTTTAGGCTAAGTTTCTCATCCGACACCGAGCCTCTTCCACATGCACAAGGAAAAAAGCTCAAATGAGGAGAGATATCAAGAAACATCCAGAAATTTACAACACAACGGCCCAATAGGTGAGTTGCTAAGTAGTTTCTCTCTTTTTAAATTTTTTCAAACGGGGTATGACTGTCGAAATGAACGCATCCTGCGAGAGCGAGACAAGACTCACGTTATTTCAAGTTCTCTGGAAAGTGCAAGAAAAGCTAAAAGTGGGAACTGAGGGAGTACTAATCCAAATCAGAATCGAGTGGCAGCTTACACTTTCGCAACTGGCGCATTTGTGATATTCCTTCGAATTCTTATATGAAGAAACAAAGCTTCTTCGGCCTCTTTTATTGAGAGTTCTCAACCAGAGTCAACATTCGTTTCCGTTCACGTAGAAAGAAACCTGCCTTTTCTACGCACTCCCGCAAAGAGATATTCTCTGTCAATCCGAAGAAGCAGATACTCAATTCAAAGTTCCAACCACAACGCTCATCGCATAAGCCCAACACCCCGCAATCTAAAAGAGGACCACTTCCTCAAGTCACCCCTATTTCTCCCCAGAAGGAGCCACCATACTTGTCCCAGGCGCAGCCGGATCCCCCAACTTGGGCTCCCCCTCCGTCCCCCAATCAACCTTCTGCACAAAAGTCTGCCTATTCCCATCACACCCACCATCCACCTTCCTATTAACATGAAAAACAATCCAATCCTGCGTTCCATCCGGACTTCTAAAAAACCCATTACCCGCAGGTCCATAAACACCATTCGCAGACTTAAAAATCGGGTCTTGGGATTTGGTCCAAGATTCAGGGAGGAGGGGATCGTTGCCTTTCTTCAAAGAGAGGAGACCGAGGGATGGGTATTGGGTGGTGCAGAGCGAGGCGCTGTAGGTTATGAAGTCGAGGCCAGCGTGCGAGATGCCACTGGGACCTGCGTTTACGGAAGCACCGTGGAGTTCCCATGAGAGGAATGGCTGGCTGATTAGGGTTGCGTTGCTGATAGTTGAGGGGGTTAGGAGCTCCGAGATGTAGATGGATTGGCCTCCTCCTCCTGGAGGCCAGCCGGAGAACTGGATTTGTTAGTTGCGGAATTGAGCGGGTGAAGATTAGACGCTAGCTCTAGCCTTGCACTCCACCGCCGTCTATGATATACTACAGTAACATAGTATTTCTCCGAAAATTTTCTTAAAATGCAATAACCATTTTCGAAATACATGGATTAGGAATGCAACGTACGAGGAAGTAATTTTTCCCATTTGCCATCCGAAAGACTGACTAGTTAACTCGTTAGCCAAAATCAAAACCAAGGAATTGCTCTATGACACCATAGCCAACTAAGCACCCACAGGATCAATCATGCCACTCCCAGAATCATAACTCGAAACTGGAGGCTGTATTTGCGACAAAAAAGCATAACTACTAGAAACCGGACTTCCCGTTCCACCTTTAAGCACCCAAATCTTCTGCTTCGCATAATTATTTCCGCCATTAGGCCCAGCAGTATAATAAATATACCAAGTGCCATCAATCTTATACATCTCCGGCGACCAAACATCGCAGCAGCGACTAGCTGTAGTATCGGACCATACTATCGTCGGAGTGGCTTTCTTCAATCCTTCAAGTGTGCTAGCTGTTGTGATGCGGATGTCGCCCCAGGAAGTCGTGGTTAGGTAGTATTTGCCGTTGTCCCAGATGATTTGGGGGTCGCTTCCGTTTATGATTTTGATGGGGTTTGTTAATGCTGTTGTTAAGGAGGCGAAGGTTAATAAAGCTGTGAAGAAAAGAAAGTTGGCAATTGGAAGCATGCTGGGCTAGTTCTTTTCTTTGAGAAGTTGTCTACGGTGTGACTTCTTGAGATGAGCAGTTGACTTTTAAAGAGAGAACGCATCTCCTGCAAAGAGTTTACCCACATCGGTACGTGAGACCTGAGGACTGGGTGGAAGTCAATGAATGTACTTAATGAATTGCACATGTGCAAATCAAAAATACAATCTGAAATAAATCACTGAACAAATATATTGAGTTATCGCCCATGGCAAAGAAACCAAGAACCATACTGTGCCATTAGGCTATATCTTCATAATATCTGGTACAGCTGTTTTGGGACATTTTTCGCGAAATAATATATGTACACATGTGCGCCCCGCATACAGTATAGTTCGGTAACTGAGAACAAATTAAGTAAGGTACTTAGGTATCTGTGGATAACTCGGATAGCTTGACGCTTTGAGTCTTGGAGCAAATTGTCTCAAAATACAGAGAGCTTCAGTAGATACGGTTGAAAGCTCTGAAGATGAGAGACAAAACACACATCCTTTGACATTTAGCCATTTAAGGGAGGCAGACGGAAGCACGCGCTCCCCACCGCCCAATTTCGCCCCTCGGCAACCCCACCCCCGCAACCAGTCTTTATAATTCAATATAAGCATTTTTTTCTTCAACAAACAAAGCAAACACAAACAGGTTTGATAGCTCAGTGGTAGAGCACTACTCGAAGTTGATATTAAGGGGTTCCTTAGCGGCCGTTGGGTACTGAAACTGAATGTATATTCGGTGGTGCTTGAGGGGTTCACCCTCTGCTGTGCCTTTCTGACGAGACTTGAGTGGGGTCCAGGGTTCGAGTCCCTGTTAAGCTAGTTTTTTGGGGGATGTTTTTGGGCTGGATTTTGAGTTCTCGCTTAAGGAGATGGATGGGATAGAGATATATCGGATCTAAGTCGAAGCGACGCGACGCGGTTGTATAAACAAAGCTCAACTCTAAACTCTTTAAGTTGTAAATTTGGCGAGGCCCGAGGTTTGATCCCTTGCCAATCCAATTTATTTTCGGCTTTCTTATGGAATACTCTTTTGATAGTAGGGCGGGGAGAGGGCGCGGGATTGAGTTTTGAACCCTTTTTCTTTTGGTATATCTCGATTGGGGGGGGGAGGTGGGCCTCTTTGCAGTTCCGCCTTACATTTGCAGCTCTGCTTACCCCTGGAGTCCTACATAACAAGCGGTTATCTAAGAAGATATACGCATTCTGGAACATTCAGATCAGTGGATGGTCATTATTCTTTAGTTTGGCAATCTAGGTGTAGCAGATGGAGCTAAACATGTCGATATAGTTGTGTATGGGCCCTTGACTCTTGGTGGCCCTTCTCCAGTCACCTTTTCCGCTTTAACCAAAACTGGAATGACTTGCCCAGTACCCAAGCTAAAATCTCTATGCCCAAGAACTGCTCAAATGTTAGCCTATTTGCCTCCTCGAATCTTTGGGGAGCGAGTTACCTCTCAAAATCGACCCAATGGCTCCAGAATGACTCGATATACTGATAAACGTCTTCTCGTCATTGGAAAATATATCATCCAATGCCTCCCGAAGTCTGATATCCATCGCTTCATTTGTTTCCCGAAGATTTGCATCCCAAAGTAGATCATTTTCTGCGAACCCGTGCTCAAAAGGCCAATTTGGGTATGCCTTCTGTATCTCCGTTTTCGTACTCCGACGATCGCAAGTGTGGGCTCCTATCGCCTCTCTAATCAACTCCTTGATGGTAGGAGTGAACGGTCTGTCTTCAGGCAGCTTGAGACCAGAGAAGGTAATGTCGGCTGTGGCGAGACATCGCATTAAAGGACTGGTGTAGTAGGATTCTGGGGTTGGGATTTTCTGGGTGGAGATTTCGAGGTGCCAGAATGCGTTAGCCTTTTTAGCTTGCGCGATGCCTTCCGTTGTAAGGAGAGCATCGGCCCAGGTAGCAGTCCCGTTTCCGTCTTGTAATGACCAGTAGCACTGCTTTGTTTTAGAGAAATTTCGGAATAGAAAGAGGGGAAGAAACTCACATCCCAGTCATGAGTGCCGTAGAAGGCTTCTGCTACGTTGTGATAGCCTTCGCCGTGCCGGCCCACTGATAGAGTTAACAAGATATTCCAGATTAAGGCTCGGAAGACGTACTGTAAAGGACTTTGTATTGGGTCTTCGAATTGCTTTCCTGATTCAAGCGTTCTACTTTGTTCTCGAACCGTTGCCATTGGGTTTTCTTGCGCTCTGGGTCAAATTCAGCGTCAGTTTCATAGGTTATGTCTAATAGACCGAAATTTGAAACTGTCTGAGAAATAAATTAGCTACAATTTTTCCCAATAACGAGAATACTTACATAATCAAACATCCGATCATCAGTAGTACGATCATCTTGTTTGAAATAGCCAGTGACGGTCTTGTACTTGATATACTCAGGGGCCGGCTTCGGAGCTTCTTCCATAATGACAAGGAAAGCAACGATAATGGTTGCGACGAACAGAAACGGCCTAATTTGGACGTTGAGCTTCTCTTTTTGATAGAAAATTCACCCAGTTACTCTGAGGAATAGGTGAGTGGACTTACACGAGACAGTTTATACTGAATATTTCTAGGGGACGTTTCTTTCGCGCAATCTGATTTTGATGCCGCTCTTGCTGGGGTCTTCCGGCCATGTGACTTTTTTCCAATTTAAAGCTTCAGGTAGACCATCAAAAATTGTCTTTTTAATGACAATGCGTAGGGCGCTCTGGAGTAGGCTCCTCAGCAGATTTGAAATAAATAAACATCAACTCTGTAATTGTCACCAATGAAGTCGTGTCTTTTCGGAACGTGGCTTCGAAAAATGCAGACTGTATAGACTGTGACGCCAGTGATTCATACGAGAAGCGCTGCTACGGATGGCGATGCTTGGACAAAATTTGATCCTGTAGAGCACCTGAAGTACGTGAGCACTATCTGCTTGAAGGGGAAGGGGGGGTGGAAAGAACGTTGATATCAATCACGTGCCAATGATGTAGCGGCTATAGTTGGAAAATGGTGGCTGTAGATGACTAAGCGCGGTGTGGCTTGAAATCTGTTCCCCCTCACTCCAGCCACATGACATCACTCCTCAATTCCCCGCATGGACAAAGCAACCTCATGACGTGCCAGCTGCCAGTTAGGAATGTCAACATGGCCTTGAAATCAATTGTACTCAAGTACTACAAACAACAAGCGTAAACATAGAAACCCTATTATTAACTGCAAATACGAAATAAAATTGCCCACGGCAGAGACAGGCACATGTTGAAAGACCGGAGACGAAGTCCTGCATTAGGAGGAAGGTGCCATGCCAATTCGCCGTCTCGGCCTTGGTCCTGCTGGCTCATTCTTCTGTCCTTGCAGGATCGAACGTCATTCCCCTCATCTTCCCTTAGCGAGTCAGGTCCGTTCACTAGATGAAGTAGCCGACTTGCCATATAAAATGCCCACCTGCACGCTCATTGATCAACTTCATACACAACACCGTCAAAGTGGCATCCATCCAAATTCTTGAAGAACCTCCAATTAGCCTCTTTCAACAACCTCATACCTTTGCAATCATGTCTCTCCACTGTACGTATTCGCCATTTTCAAATTCAAGCCTTGAGGAGCTACGTGACGACACCCTCTTGTCGAACTCGTATCTATACTCTGCAGACTGTTGGCCACCTCAAAAAGCTCTTGAAGATGCCTGAAGATTTTATGAATCAAAACCAACATGGTTCTATTTGCTAACAATTATTGTCCTCTAGACCTTCCACCAGTCAAGCCATCTGCCATTGCCCTCGGCACGATTTTCAACCACGCTGCCTCCCTCGCAGTCCTCGGTCCCGTATTCGGTGACACATACCATCGTGCTCAAGCCGCCAACTCAAAGGAGGAGTTCATTAAGTCCAAGGAGGCTGCTTCTGCCGCTGCAGCATGGGGAACTTCGCTTGTTGGTAGCGCCATCCAATCATATGGTGTTGGTGCGTTGATCAATGCCACTGGTACTCTTAGCTACAAGGGAGCTGCTTACCTTGGCGGCTTAATCTTCATGGCTAGCTCTGCTCCTTCGGTACGTCAATCCCGTAACAGAGTTGGTTGGGATATCTTCTAATTTTCCTTTAGTTCATTGCCCAAATCTTTACTGAGAAGCGACCCCTGGATACCGTGGCTGTTGGTGCTCTTGCTCGTGGTAAGTTTTCGAGATCTAAACGTTCCATGTAAACAACCACTAATTCCTCCGCAGTCTTTGAGACAGTTGGTCTTTCCTTATTCATGACATGGTGGGGAACCCGCAACAACTTCTTTGAATAGAGGTTGCGTGTTGAATGATGGGCAGGTGGAATTTAGGGAAGATGGACTCAGGCTGAACTCAGCTCTCGATCAGGCAGTGGCTTTGCGGTTTGCTAGTCACTTGCTCTCGGTGTATCAGGACGCGATGAATTGAATTGTAAATATGAAAACATGGTGCCATCGAAAAAGTAACAAGATGTGCGTTTTCTGGTGTGTAAGACGTTTGAAAACGATCAGAGATCTCACAGCACAGCCCAAAAACATTGAGAACCCTTCGACCACTCACTCTGATTTAGCTCAGGTTGAGAAACGACTGCTTTTTAGTGAAAGAGAGTTCTAAAAATAAGCTCAATCCAGACCTTCTACTACCAATCCGCCCTTCTTCTGCATTTTAGTAGTTTTTTGGAAAATGTTCGCGCATTGAGGCATGTAAGTTTGTTGCCTGCGTCTGGTGGACTTTCAAGTTAGGCTTGACTTCGAGACTGCTCTGAAGCTTAGGACATTTCATACATGGTTCATTCTCGTTGACCAGGCAGACAGAATTTATACCTTATGCGCGGCGGACAACAGTCTTGCTTAGATAACGCGAGTCTATGTATTCTGCAAAGAAAATTCATGAATGAGAAACAGCGGGAGCACTTGCCACTCAGCCTGGAATTGAAATACTTCAATATTTGTCTAGGCAAAATTTTACATTATGCCACCAAGAATTTTGGACACCTTTTCTAGCACATAGCCACCCGCTTATATTCATGCCTTCTGACTCTCATTCTTCTCCACCAAATCACCAACACCTAACCCTCTACCCACTCTGACTTTCCGCTTCTTTCCCTTCCCGTCGCCCTTTTCCTTTCCTTCTCCATTGACATCATCTTTACTTCCCAACGACCCTACAGGCTCACCCTCATCCGCCTCTGCTTCTTCTTGCTCGTCTAAAATCTGTTCCCGCACAAATCCTAAATCGAGCTTCATGCTATAGGCATCTTCCCCATCGGCGTAGTATTTCGCTTCGATCTTCTCATTTTTGAAGCCGAGTGTGTCGCGGTATAGGCGCAGAGCTGCATTATTAGATACACGAACGTGAAGGGAAACGTATTGGGCGCCGAAGGTTTCAACCATAGCTCGTTCTGCCAGCCCACTATTAGCTTTGTTCAATCTAACTCTTCCACCCCTTTTCGTGTTGCAAAAATATTCATATCGCAAAAGGATAACGTACGCGATTGCCTCATCAATTTCTCCGCAATCCCTAATCGTCTATGCGTCCTCATCACACTCAAACTCGTAATATGCCCATGCTGCACTCCATCCGGTGGGTCCTCTTCCATCTTCGCGAGTACATAACCGACGATTCGTGGGTAGTCATAGGGCGTTTTCTTGGGTCGGGAGACATCGACTGCGACGTATGAAAGCTGTGGCCAGGAAAGGGCATGGTAGAGGTAATATTTCATGAAATAACTAGATTGAAGCTCAAGTCAGCGCAAGCTCCGACACAACTGAATAAGGGAGGGCATTACTTTTCTGGCAGGTTGGTAATGTTGGCATGTTGCACATGCGGTATGTCTGACGGGTGCAACAGTCGGATATCCATTGTTGCAATGTGATTGTTCCTGGATCTATGAGCGAACGGAGAAGGCTGCGGCAAGCTGTTTCTCAGAGGTCGAGATGAATTTGAAAATGACGTTTCATTGGCGCGGCTGCAGAGTGGGTCTCGGTTGGGCTACTAAAAGGGGGAGGGCCAATGGCGGGGTGACTCCAGTTGGCGGGGTCCAATGTTTGGAATGAGTGTCCTCGTGCTAACATCTTTTCTTTTGAGCTGCTCTCCCACTTTTGGATACTTACGATGAATGAACCCAAAACTTAAACTGATCTTCTCACCCTTTGGACTCAGACTTTTCACGGGTTTTGGTATTCTTCTTACAACACAATGGATTCTGCACGCCCGGTCTCAAGAAGAACAGCGTCTACGAATCTTGGAGGGGTACAAGGCTACAGAGCACTCGAAGGAAAACTTGCAATTGTGACTGGAGCATCTCGAGGTATTTGTTTCTATTTTATTTCCCCTGGCAACTCTAAATACATCTGTAGGGATCGGCGTTTCCATAGCACACAACCTCGCTTCCAAAGGTGCATCTTTAGTCCTCAATTACACCTCAGATTCCTCCTCAAAATCTTGCAATGATCTATCCACCGCTTTGTCAGAGGAGTACGGAGTCACTTGCCTAGTAATTCAAGCGGATATGGGCTCGACGGCTGGCCCAACACATATCATAAACACCACCAAGAATCACTTCTCCCATCCAAAAACTGGACGTTTCCAAATCGATATTCTGATCAATAATGCCGGAGTATCCAGGAATCTCAAGATTGACGAATGCACTGTGGAAGATTGGGAATGGCAATATAAAATCAATGTTCTGGGCCCATTACTACTAATGCAAGCTGCTCTGCCGTATCTACCGCATGACCGAAGCGGGAGAGTCGTAAATGTGAGCTCAGTATCAAGCTCTGAGGGTTTTATGGGACAATCCGTTTACGGTGGAACGAAAGCAGCATTGGAGGCAATGACAAGGACATGGGCGAGAGAGCTTGCTGAAAGAGCAACTGTTAACGCTATAAACCCTGGCCCAGTCAAAACAGATATGTGGTTCAGCACAAGCGACGAGTTCCAAAAACACCTGAAGCCTTGGATTGAGAAAACACCGGGATCTGCTATAAGACCAGCTTTGGATGACGAGGACTTGGTGAAGGATGCTGGTAGAGCTGGAGGAAGACCAGCATACACGGAAGAAATTGCGGGAATTGTGGGCATGCTTTGCACTCCCGATAGTTTATGGTGTACTGGTCAAGTTGTATGTGCGAACGGCGGTATGAGAATGGCTATTTAAGACCAGGGGTAGTAGGGAATAGATGAACATTTCAACAACAATTCAAATTTGGGGCTAATCCGAAAGCCACAACTTCCCACTTGGCATTTTGGAGTACAATTGAATTTTAAGGTGACACGGAATGATCGAAATCGAAGTCCTCATTGTTTACTAGGAGATAGCAAGCAACACCGCTCTGCTGAGATGTTGAATGCAAATTGGGTTTCAAATCAAAAAAACTCTTTTCTAGACAACGGTAAAAAAACGCTCTTTCTGGCCAGATATCGCACATTTAACCTCTATCTATATCTGTGTCTCCATCTTTAATTCCATTCGTGCGCGAATATCTGCCAAACGCCAACCATGCAATACTCGCAATCCAACCTTTAAGGTGCAGCAGCAGGGGGTGGAGCCTGCTCTTCAGCCACGA
Organism: Cudoniella acicularis; assembly: GCA_013054445.1. Lineage (NCBI taxonomy): Eukaryota > Fungi > Ascomycota > Leotiomycetes > Helotiales > Helotiaceae > Cudoniella > Cudoniella acicularis. The sequence goes on along the minus strand of JAAMPI010000071.1, from coordinate 16,514 downwards.
CGCCCCTAAGAGGTAGTTCCACTTTCCCGTCTTTCTCAGTCTTCGAATCAGCCTCTTTGGCATTCACTTCAACCTTTTCTTTCTTTCCTTCACTTACAGACTCGCCACTCTTCGCAGCCTCTTTCTTGGCCTTCTTGCGTTCCTTATCCCTCGCCTTGTCCGCCGCCTTCTTCACCTTGGCTTCCTCTTCCGCCAATCTCGAGGCCTGTGTCCCGCCGTATCGTGTTCTCCATTCAGCCTCTCTCTTCTCATCGATCCGGGTGAACAGGTATGCTGCCTTGCCGATTTTATGGCCCCCTGGTAAAGCATTCGGGGTCCATGTATCTGGAATGTTGAGTAGTGGTGCGTTAAGCTGCTCAACAATCGAGGTTGCAGTTGATGGCATAAATGGAGATGCAAGCGAGGCTAGGAGGTAGGAAAGATTGAGTGCCAAGCCGACTATGGTATGAGTCCGTGTAGGGTTTTCAGTGAGATTGGTGTTGTCTAGTCGGCCAGCAAGGATATTGTTCCCTCGAGCAGATATCTGCATGAGCTTCTGCAATCCAGCACGCAGTCTCACTGCCTCCATATCAGCTACATACTCGGCCAGCAACTTATTCACTTCGGAAATGAAGTTGGGGAAATCGAAGGACTCTTCCTTGTGGGTAGGGGAGAATTGGGGAATAACGCCATCAAGCTTAGCATTGACAAACTTGATCAATCTGTTGACAAAGTTGCCAAGATTTGCAAGAAGTTCGCTATTGTTGGCTGAGATGAAGGACTTCCATTCAAATTGTGTGTCGCCAGTCTCCGGTCTGTTTGCCAACAAGTAATATCTCCACACAGATGGTGGAATTCCAGTATCCTTGACAGTATCCCCGAAAACACCCACGCCTCGAGACTTCGAAAACTTGCCGTTTTCGTAATTTAGGTACTCCGTAGTGGAGAGATGATTGAGCATGGTCCATTTGTCTCCGGTTCCTATCTGAGAGCCAGGGAAAATAACAGTATGGAACGGAACGTTATCCTTCCCCATGAACTGATAAAGCTTGACGTTTTCGGGATCGCGCCACCATAACTCCCAATCTTTCGTGTAGTTTGCGGTGATTGACGGATAGCCAATGCAGGCATCGAACCAAACGTATAACACTTTCTTTCCGTAGCCTGGTAGTGGAATAGGTGTTCCCCATTTTAAATCTCTTGTGATACTTCGACCCTCCAGTCCTTTTTCCAACCATGACCTTGTTATGCTGACACCATTTTGAGGCCATCCTCCCTCGATACTAGATTTGGAGAACCATTTTTCAATATCGGGTTGTGATTTGTCGAGTCGGAGGAAGATGTGAGTCGTTTCTCGGGGTACAGGAGTGGCGCCATCGATCTTGCAATGAGGGTTGATCAATTCGAAGGGATCAAGAAGGCTACCGCACTTGTCACACTGGTCACCTCGGGCGTCGTCGTACTGACACTTAGGACATGTGCCCTCCACGAAGCGATCTGCCAGAAAGGATTCGTGGGCTTCGCAGTACGGTTGTGTAGTCGTGCGTTCTTCCAAGAACCCATTCTTGTGCAGCTTCAAGAATATATCTTGCGCGATGACCGTCTGCTGTTCGGTTGTCGTTCTGCCAAAGTAATCGAAGGCAATCTCGAACCAGTCATACACATCCTTATGTTTTTTGTGGTATTCATCGCACAATTCCTGTGGTGTTTGGCGGGTTTCGAGAGCCTTTGTTTCTGTCGCAGTTCCATATTCGTCTGTGCCACAGATGAAGAGTGTTGGCCTATCTCTCAGCTTGCTGAATCTTGAGAAGACATCGGCGCTGAGAACACTGCCAACAACATTTCCAAGATGGGGAACATTGTTCACGTAGGGTAATGCGCTGGTGATAAGCGTGTTTTGCTTACCCTTCTCGGGCAGTATTATTTTCGCGGCCGCCATCGTGTGAAATTTCTTTGTTTTCTGAGATTTCAATTGAGAAAGAGTCAAAGAGGAAGCTTTGTGTTTTGAATCATGGAGGGGTAAAGTTTGACTCAGAGCCTCGAACTAGCGCGAGGCTGACACGGCAATCACGTGATCATTGTTTTCTGGTCGATCCACTTCCTTTGCTTTCTAAAAAAAAGCGCTTTCTACACCTCAGTTCCTTAACTCTACACCTCACAATGCCATCCAGCACTTTCGACGAGATTCTGGACTTGGAGGAGAAATTCTACGATGATGGCTATCAACAAGGCTTGGCAGACGGTGTCAAAGCGGGTCGTATCGAAGGCCGAACATTTGGGCTTGAAAAGGGATTCGAAAAATATCTTGAAAGTGGAAAGTTGCATGGGAAATCCCTTGTCTGGGTAAATCGGATGCCGTGTTTTCCTGCAAAATTCAGTGCGCAGGATGCAAATCAGCAGTCCAAGCCCGATCTTCCAGCAAATGATCAGCCACAGAAGCTCGAAAAGCTCCCTTCACTTCCGGACAATCAGAGACTGGCAAAACATTTGAAGGTTCTTTATGCCTTGGCTGAGTCTGAAAGCCTGTCAACAGAGAACACTGAGGAGGCTGTCTCGGATTTCGACGACCGTTTGAAAAGAGCGCAAGCTAAAGCTAAAATTGTCGAGAGGATGGTTGGAGAAGCCAAGGACCATAATGAAGGTGCGGAGAATGTGGTCAAGAACAATGAAGGCAACATTGAAGATGCAAGTCTCCGGAATACCAAGGGTTGAAGGCGGTACTTCAAACCTCTTACCGAGCTTCCGTAAGCTCTTTGGCCCGATCAGGAGACTCACTCAACACAGCGTGCCGAGAGACTATGACACTGAAATCCATCAATACATTTCGCCGGTGTCCACTTCCTTGCCACAAAAAGCCGTTGCCATAGGTCTCTCTCGAATTGGGATATCCCACGCCTTCCACCCTTATCCAAGCCAGCAAAACGTTCTACGCAATTACTTTTACTTCTTGAGATCACCTTAATTTCAAGACTTGGATCACTTGGCATCATCTCCAAAGGTTCCCTTTGAGGACTTTTTTAATGCCGGTGGAGTGTATAAGGCATTCAGCCTAACCCCCTCCTTCGGGGTCATGGCGAAGGGTGCAGATCGAACTGGACAATTCCGTGTTTCTCTTGCACTATGTCAAGCCACGGGTTTCAGGCTAGTTGACTTAATCGGTTGAGGTCGATCCCGCCGGAAATCTAGGGCCTATCGGCTCTTTGAAGGCATCCCCAGGAACTTTTCAAGTTCTGATCATATATCAGTTGCATTTGAAAATAAAGCTAGAAGCAGAACACATCAATTGGGAACAAACAAGTCGTCTCAATCTATCGTTATTATCAAGAACTCCCGCCGAGGAAGAGGCGCGAATGATTTGTCCTCTTCAACATTTTGTGTAATTTGTGCTGCTCTATTGTTTAATAACTCCTGCCCTATCTCGAGAACGATGTTTGGATCTTCACTACCATGTTCTTGTCAACTTTCATTTCAATCATGGAGTACCAAAATTTCATTAATCTGACAGTGTATCTTTCTCTCAATTGGAGGTGGCATGATTCAACGGGAGGTACTTGCTGATTGCTTGCGAAAGTTATAATTCATCATCAGATTGCTCTGTTGTGTTCTAAAAAGTATCAGGACCCTGCCATATGGAACCACCAAATACAAAGACAAGGCAGGCGGCCTGAATATACACAATCACTCAACTCTCTGCTTCAGCATCGGGGTCCTCTACTGGCAATACCAGTTTCTCTCGAATATCTTTCTCGATCTTTGGCCTCAATTCCTTTTCCACCTCCTCCCTCACCTTCTTGCTCTTGAAGACCCGAACACTCTTCGTCACTTTGCCTCTCAACTCCTCAACCTCCTTCTTCAAAGCTTCCTTATCCTCCTCCCGCACAGTTCTCTCAATATCCGGACGAATGGTCTTTTCCATCACCTCTCTCATCGCCGCCTTTTCATAAGCCCGGACAGCAGCCAAGATCTTCGGCATTAACTCCACCTGAACGTCCTTGCGCAACTTCTCTCGTTCCTTCTCCCGCACTTGCTTGATCACCTCGGCCAACACGAGCGTCCTCAAAACACCAATTTCCTCTGTTCGGACCCTTCCCACAATCTTCGTCGTCAATTCCTTCTCCAAAGTCTTTCTCAATGCCGCCTTCTCCTCCTCAATCTCCTTAAACTTTCCTTTCTCTTCAGCGGGGATTTTGCGATTCTCCTCCCTGAACTCGAGCTCCAGTTCTCAGTGATGTTCCACCTTGAGTGCAGCCTTCAATCTTTTGCGGGCATTGTTGTCCACTTCGTCCTCGTATGCACCTTCAACTTCCTTTCCGAGTTGAGCACGGGTTTTTTTGGCGCTCTTTCCAAGGGTCCGATTTGTGCTTTTCTGCTTCAATGTCTTCAGGCCTCCAGCGCTTCTAATGTGTTGGCAATTAGCAGCTTGTCTGAATTCAGGAGTCAGGGGTAGGTGCACTTACGGGCTGTGGTTCATAATTATCAAAGATGCCTTCGCTAGATCTTTTGTTGGGAGTAGACATTTTTACGGGGGATTTTGGAAGGAATGGAGGTGGAGAATTGGCTGGCTTTGCGTGCAGAAATTTGGTACAGAGAGAGGGAAGAAGGTTTAAATAAAGCTGCACTGCAATGAGTATGGTGGCTGAGAAGAGTGGCTGTATTTCGGAGTGAATAAGTAAGTGTCGTTCAACGCACTGTTTGAGAGTAAAAGGCTTGGTGAGAAGAAAAATTTGTAGTCGAAGTCGACAGTAGGTGGTGTGTAGGCAGTATGAAAAAGTATCTCGTCGTCAATATCAAATCGTAACGGTCGAGGTACGCCAAAGAAGAAAAAGGAGGGGACTGGACACGCTCTGTGAGAATTTAATTCTCACCGACGACAATAAGAGTGAATACAATAGGCGAGTGCTCTATTAGGTTGAGCCTTTCGTTCATATTCACCTATTGTGTCTTTTGCTCGGCAAACGACAATGCTTTACGAAGCGAGCACAATACGGCCTCCGTTCACCGAAAGTGTTTTTTTTATTGTCTTGAATAAGCTACTTCGTCTTTATAGTTCAGAGCTGGCTAGATTATCTAAAATGTATTCGGAAATTCCAAATGCTGCAGACGTTGCTGCCATGTAGTGGGTTTCAAATTTGAGTGTGTTTTGTCAAGGACAAAGGCAGAGAGAGCTTTTAGAACTGTCGTACTATACTGTACACCCAAGAATCAATACCAGAGCATCTGGGAACTTTAACCATTCTTGGTGTCATTGATATACCTATTTGAATAATGCCTACTTGCTATTTAGCTCTTTTGGGTTTAAAGGGCGCTGGAAAAGGAATATATAGTTTCGCTCTTTTTCTACTCCTTTTCTGCCAAAATATACTGCGAGCCTGCTGCTGTGAGGAACCTCTTATTCAAGACTTCTATTCTCTCTCGACAAGGGTCCGGACACGTCTCAATTTTCCGTCGCATTATTCCCAAGTGTTATTCTAAGAGCATATATTGTCTAAGTCCCATTTCCATAGGATTGGCGAACACTTTGCTTCGAAGGACAAATTCCAGGCACCAAGGGCATGTTTTGAATCTGCTAAACCACAAGAATCTTGCCTTGGCATGCAGGCTCTCACTGTGCTCTCTAGGGCCTCGCCATCGTCGATAAACCCTTGTATAACTTCCATATCCGCAATAATTGACGGGGATCGTTGTCGAACCAATGATATGTGTGTTCGGGCTATGGAAATGTTGGCAAGGAAAGCGTTCCCGACATCCGATTCCACCCACTCATCAAGTCCGAGGTGACATTTGTGGTCGAACGTTTCGGACATGTCGATTTCAGATGCTGAGTCACAATCCGCACCGGTGTCGGACGGACAACGATACCTACCAGCTTTAAAAGGATTAATTGGCATCGAACATGGTTCCCCGGAACTCTCGTTCCGGGAGTTGTAACTTTCAATGTTCAAGTAGTCTATCCTCGGGCTTTTAGGACCTCTTTCCCAGATAGTACTATTAGGCCCGACAAAAAAACCAATTCGGGGATCTATGTCCACGCGATTAGTTTCCAAGCTAATGGTTTTAATTAGGCATCTTACCACAATTGGAAGATCATCCAGAATTGTATGCACACGGATGTGACTTTCCTCCATGTGCCGACGGATATCCTCAAGTTGCCACAGATCTTTTCTTTTAACGTTGCGCGATGAAATAGTGTCGAGATCCCACTCTAATTGTCGCTTATTATTGTAGCTAATTTGTACGAACTCTGGGCAACCTCGGGCGATATTCCCAGCAGCTTTATATCTAGCGCTTCTAGAGGCTCTTTGTGTGAAGTAGTTCGAGACAACCTCTACGACGCCTTGCCCCTAAACAGTAGCATTCTCGAGACACATATGGCACCCACACAAATGTTCTTTTAATACGCGTTCTGTCAATTTAGATGTCCCGTAATAAACATCTCTCTGATGAGTAGCTATGTTGAAATAAATTGTGTCAGCAGCCTCTCTTCTGGTTTTCTTGTTTTCACCACCTCCAAATCGATTTCGAGCTTTTTCTTTGAATGTCCTTGCTCGGATCCCGAGAGCTCAGGTTCTGCAAATTGATATAATCCGGTGTCAATTATTGACGTTTCCCCGTATTCGAGGCTCTGGTTGGGAGTAGCTGTTTTGCTAGCTCTACATTGCCGTACCGAGAATTCGATATTGTCTAAGTTCGCTTTTGTGTTTTTGGTTGGCGTGTTTCCTCTATGAAGGGGTAGAGGCGGGATTGGTACCGTGTCTCTCTCGTTGTGAAATTCATTTTCCGTCATAACATTGGGGTGATTTCCATCGAGGAAATCTTCGTCTTCCACGTCTTTCACGTCTTCCACGTCTTCCACAAAGGGTTGTAGTACTGTTTCGGGAAGTTTTTCAGATCGAAACGGCGAGCTTAAAGGTTCCATTATAGCTGAATCATTTAATTCATCGTCTGTTTCTGAGGATGTTTGGCTCTCCCCAGACGAACTTGGAATGTCATATCTCAGTGGGAAGCTTCTCTCAACAGGGGGTAGAGTATTCCTGGAAATGACAAGAGGGGCTGGATCATCGGCCTCTTTGCTGGTAGTCTCACTACCACTGACACTCGCGATCGGTCGGATAAATTTCTTCCGCCAGGGAAATTGCGCTGGAGATGGTTGGGTCTCACAGGCCTGGTTTTCATCGTCACCGCTGGAGGAAACATCGTCAACTTGTTGGCTTTTATTGGCTAGGTGCTTGAGAGTTCGATCGGGTCTTGCAAATTCAGGCGCCCCACTCCCACTATGGTTGTTCGAGTGTATAGGCGAACATGACGGAGATTTCATTGCTTCAATTCCTGGTAGTGGCAGATTATCAGATTCTGATTCTTTCTCGCGTTCTGGCTCACTCTCCAACTCAGCCTCGTTTCCTGGTAATAGTAGATTATTCGATTCTGATTCTCTCTCCCATTCTGGCTCACTTTCCAACTCAGCCTCATTCCCCGATTCCAGCTCGTCATCTGGTCCCGATGCATCTTCAGGTTCTGTCGATCGCTCTCTCCATTGTCCATGAACCGACTTTGCTCCGGACTCTGCCTGTAGTGCACTTTCCAATTGTCTATCCTCTGATTCTGATTTATCCACTGGCTCGGACTCGTCTTCTTGGTCTGGTTCCTCTTCCGGATCATCCAATACGCCTCTCGTGGCAAGCTCCATCACATATATTTTGATCGTCTTTCTATGCTTGCCAAGCACCCGACTTGAGCATCCATCCTTGGTCAATTCCCTGCGAAACGCCTTCCAAATAGCTTTATCATCCTCTGCATATGTCGTCAAGATAGACTTCTCCTCGTGGCTGTTTGCTTGCATCAAAGCCGTGACCCAATGCAAAAAGTGTTTGATCTCTCGCAACTCTTCACCATGTGAATCCATGTACATTTCCACCTTTCCTTGTGATCCGATCGATAACAAGTTAAGGAATAGGTTGAGCGACTGTGTATGCGTGGCAAGCTCCAGCCTGATCTTGCTGAGGTCCTGCATTTCGCCACTTCCAAATTTAACCCGTTTCCATAGTTTCGTGACCCTCCTCTTTTCCTCTGATAATGCATTGTATTTTTCGAGTATTTGTGCCAGTACGTTGAGTGTCTTCTCACAGTGCCTTGCCAGCTTGTCGAGTTCTTCTCTGCGGTTATCTTGGGTTTGGTTCAGAATAGACTCGGCTTTCGAGACTTCGATTTCGACTCGCTGAAGCACTACATGGAGGCTGCTGATCTCTCTTCCAAGATCACCGTGAGCGCCACAGGCTTTTCGTGCATTCTGTACCGTTTGATATGCTGATTGTGTGAGCGATAGAAAATCGAAAATGCCATATCCAAGAGACATATTCGCCTGGTTTCAAACGAGGCTGAGAATAGCTGCATCGCAAGTGCCGCTTCGGAGTGAGAAACGGCAAAGGCTCTTAAAAAGCGAGGGCGTACAGCTATGTAGACTCTTATCCTGCTAGAAAACATTGGAGGAAAAGGAAAATACTCGAGTTAGAAAGAAGTTTAAGGTTGAAGGAGGCCTCGTTGCAGATGATATTTTAAGAGGGCAGAACTATAGCAGAGTCTCCCCGCATCCTAGTAGTTGCATATTGTGGCTTGCCAGGCTGATTGCAATCGAGAACTTTGAGAAAATAGGTTATAGGTCTTCCTAAAGTTGACGGTTCTAATTACTAAATGTTCTTTCTTGGCGGTGAAAGCTTAAAAGAGAATGGGATATGAGTCTTGGGCAAATATAGTTTCGTTTATGGAGTTGGAACCGGCCGTGTTTAGATATGAGACCAGATAAAAGATTCGGTAGTTCTTCCCTGTGGTGAATGCCCCTCATAGTCCAAATGTTTTTTTCTGTTATGAGTGTATGGGCTTGGGTGGGCATCTTCCTGATATAAATAACTCCTCGTGTGAACATTCCGCTTCTGAAAATGCTCCTTTCGCAAAGATAGATATCTCCCTGATTTTTAGGTAATCCTAAGTCTGCAGACGGTACGATAAATAGATACGGCCTCTGAAATGTGGGATATTTTGTCGAGCGCGTCCATTTCCACCTACTCTTTACAGTTTGGGAAATGACATTTTGTCCCTTAAACATGATGTCTGCTCGGGGAAATATAGTGCGAGTTGCGTCCATGGCATCTACTCAATTTACTTGAATATTTGCCATGTAATCTTGGACACGGTTAAATGAACTGAAGTAGAAGAAGCTTTTCATACCCAACATGTGTTGCGAATATATCTTTCAATGTACTTTTGCTATCACTTCAATTAGAGATTAGCAGGGCGGGCAAAACTTACAGGAAAAGAAAATTTCACTTCACAGTCAACGCCGGACCTTTCGAAATTTGTAGGATCATTTAATACTTCTGCCATTCGCCTTTTATGTACAATGTCAACTGAAATGCCGGAACCCTCTAATTTACTGGAATGTTCTGCACGGGTAGCTGTAAAAATTAGCAAATAGTTTATCATATAGGTTTTCCATCACTTACCCCTCGGGATATGCATTTTCTTCAGTCAAATTATACTTGTCTGCCCCGGCCTTCAAACTTGCCCCGCTGGGCAGAGGAGGCAATCCATCCTTCCCCAGCGCAGCCAGAACTCCCTGCTTGCCGCTCTTCTCGAAGTATTTTGCCAGTCCACTCTCACCCTCCTCCTTTACACTTATCAATTCATTGCTGCCAGCCTCTCCAATCAATTCCTTCTTAGGAGCGCTCGCACTTCCAACGCTCAGTAGCCCCACAACATCAGACTGGTTGACGAAAGATAGCTGTGGGTAATTGCGTCTCGAGTCACGCTTCCAGTATGGGTTGTCGGCGATGTCGCCGGCGGGGAGTGTGACGGGGTCCTTGAAGGAGAAAGGGTCGTTGGATCCTGGAGGTGGATTTCGGAATTGAGGATTGAGGGGGATCCCGTTGCTGCGCTCCGGGTCAACTGCAAAGAAGCGACGGATAACCTCCCAGATTCCAGTCGATTGTACAGTGTATTTCTAAGGGTGTTGGTCAGTCAGGAGCAAAAGAGAGAGCTTGGTAGAAGTTGGATGACACCATGCTTACCTTCGAGACGCCGATGACGCGACTGCTGGCTTGTGCAGCTTTGGCTGCTACGTGAGACGACATTTTTCCAGCTTCTACTATGCAACGAGTGGGGAATTGACCCGTTGTAAGGCTGGCGAGGAGTTCAATGAGTTGAAATTGAAGCGGTTTGTCGTTGAATCTGGCAATTGAGCTTGGATGTCTAGTGCCGAAGTTTATCCGACTGGCATCAAAACGCAGATATCAAGTACGCCTCTGTTTGGACTAAATTTCATTTCAAGCATACATAATTTAAGCCTATTCTACATAAATCTAGGAATGATTAATTTGACAGGGTTACGAGAATCATTGATTGCGTGCTTCGCCATTCAAATATGCTTATTGGAAGGTTATTAGTACATGCTGTTGAGCAATTGCATCCATCGTTTGCTTCAGCTAATTAACAAAGTAGCAGATTTGCACCTCTCTTCAAGTGTATGGACCAATTGAGTCGCTTTTCGGCTCTGGCACGTTCCAATGAGCTTTGCATCATAAAATCCAGATCCTCACCATAACGCCATCCTGAAAATTTCTGAATAACTTAAAAAAACCTTTTAAGCTGCGGCCTTTTCCTCGTTACTATCGAGCTCCTCAGCAGTATCAGCAACCTGGGCTGCTACATTTGCCTTATCGACGTCCTCCTTGGCTGCACCATTGGTGCCATTGACTCCATTTGCCGGTTGATCATTCTCAGCTTTGGTTTCTTCCTCAGATTTCTCCTCCGTAGCAGGAGCCGAAGCTTCATCACCACCCACAAGCTTCTGAATGACCTCAACCGTGCCAGCAGGAGAACCCGGCTCTGCAGCGAGGATCTTGCCAGACTTGTCAATAGCGAAGACACCTCTAGTAATACCGTTGGGAGCTTTCTTCAAGCCAATGGCCGTAATGAGGGTTGCGCTGGGATCACACAAAAGTGGATATGGTAGGTTCTGCCTTTCCTTGAAGTTTGTGTTGGCTTTTGTCGAGTCTTTGGAAAGGCCATAGATGGAGAAGCCAGTCGCAGTGAGTGGGGTGTAAGAGTCACGGAATAAGCAAGCTTGTTTGGTGCCTGTCTCCATTAGCACTCGAAAACAAACAAACCCAATTGTTCCCGGAACTTCAATACTTACAGCCTGGTGTAGAAGCCTTAGGATACGTGAACAAAACAACACCTCCCTTGCTCTCATCTACAAGCTTCTTGAGAGTAGTCTTTGTGCCATCATTTGTCTCAATCTCACCACCGAATCCCTCAAGGTCGATAGTCTCGCCGACCGCGATTTTGGGGACTTTTGCTGGAGCGCTGGCCTTAGCTTTGGGCGCAACGACTTCTTTGGCTTTTGCGACAGCTTTTGCGACGGGTCCCTTCTTTTTGGCTGGAGGAGCTGCAGCAGGCTCAACTGCGGGCGCTTTGCGTTTGCGCAATTCGCGAGGCATTTTGGCGCGTTGATGAAGTTGGTTTAAAGGTTTGAAGAGCTGCGCAAGGTTGAATTGGGATTTGTGATTGGCGCAAGCAAGAGCTGCAAGACTCGGCGTCAGAAGGCAGTTCTGGGGGAACTGGCCGAAGAACGCGTTCTGGTGATGCGAACAATGAGGTGTCGACGCGTGGAGAGGGATTTTTGGGAGAAAATCAAGAGCAGAGAGGCGAGGACTGATGAGCAGACGTTGGTTTATGCTGAGCTCTGGTCATACTTCAGGGGGTTTGTCACGTTTGTGGACGGCTGTGAACCGTCGCCCCAGCATTGCAGCTATCAACAGCCAATGATAATGGCCGCTTTTGAGCACTCAATCATGAAGCCGGGGAAGATCTGGATCCAAGCTTCCTGGAGGTAATTATAGTTCGCCGCAGCGGGCAGCTTTATGTGGTCGACAATTGGTGGAGCATCGTAGAGTGCTTTTTGTCAGGCGCACCCACCTCCAGATAATGTCGACAAGACTTATACGCCTCAAAGCGGCGTCGCAAGAGGCTATCCAATCCAAATCTCGACAGGAAGGTTCTAGATAACGTTTCGTCTAAGACTGGAGGGTGAACTTAATATAGGTTGTTGATCACGTGAGGAAGATCTTTTGTGCAGAAATGACGGCAAAGGCGTGGCTCAAACAGTGGCGATAATTGGGTGAGTATGAGGCTTTCTGCAGAGAACTTTCGCAATGAGCTGTGAAGCAAAAATCAAGCCTGCAAGACTTCTTATGGGCGTGTGACAAATCAGCAGCGAACCACGGATGGCGACGCCGAGATGGTGTTTGGAAAACTGGGTTTTCATCGGGCGTCCTCGGTATCTAATCTGAAATCCGTGCGCTTGAAGTTGGCTTGACGGGGTTAACGGCGACTTGCGCTAAGCGTGGAAGGCAAAAAATCTTTCCCCGTCTCCAGTATCTTCCACTTCTTGAGCTTCTTTTATTTAATCGCGCTTTCCATCGACCCGCAGACCCCTAATCCCTTAGAGCTTGAACCCCGCATACTCCATCTCGAGTACACTGCAGACTTTCAAATCGCCCCTTCAGATAAAGGACAGCATTGTCACGATCGCGTTTTGAGTGATAGATTCTTCAAGGGGATCCCGTTCCCGAAAACTTTCTACGGCACTAGTACTGCATCGCGCACACGATCAAAATGAAGGTTTTTTCAAACGAGGAGACATTCGACTACTCGTGGGAGGAGGTTTCGACCGCGAATTGGAGGAAGTATTGCCCATGGAACGAGAAGTCGACACACGTCATCGCGGTCGACACGATATCGCGACATGTAGATCCGGAAACCGGAATTGTGAGTAACCCTCCACTTTTGCTCGTGTGCTCCATCTAATATTTTCGCAGCTGCGAACTGAGCGATTAATCACATGCAAGCAAAGCGCACCGAAATGGCTGGCCTCGCTCATGGGTGGAACGGATACTTCGCACGTCTTCGAAACCTCATATGTTGATCCGGAATCGAAAAAGGTTACAATGATTTCGCAAAATTTAACCTTCGCCAATATCGTGAGTGTTCGGGAGACCGTAGTTTATCAACCCCTTTCAGCGACAAAGACAATATTCAAACAAAATGCGGAGATCACGGCTTTGTGTGGAGGTTGGCAGAAGGTCAAGAACGCTGTGGAGGAAGCGACTGTTGTACGATTCGGTGAAAATGCTCGCAAAGGAAAGGAAGGGTTTGAGAAGGTGCTAGAGATGAGCCGGAGAGTTTTCAGCGAAGAACGACAAAAGCTACAAGAGCAAGAGAAGGTGGCACTATAGACGCACCGGCCGCGAGGTCCATCGATTCCCTTACGACGATAACGATTTCATTCTCCTCCAATTAGCGTTGCATACAGCATTTTGCAGCGTGGGAACATATAATAGACTATACAAAAGTGGACTTGGGGAGTTACTGGGGAAGTCTAGGGCATACCAAGATCGGATTTTAGCAACGGCGTTCCGGATAATACAGGGCATTGCGAATTGCTTAGAGGGATTGGAAACTCTCTTGCGTTGTACATATATGTATCTGTACAATATTACAGACTCGGCTTTTTCTAGAGAAGAAGCGATAGAATTGCAAACACCCACTTCAATCGAAAGACCAATCGCAGTTCTCGTGCAAGGAATACAAGCTGCCTGCGAATGCTTGCAACGTATGGCCTCTGTCCTGTGATCTTAATGTGTCGCAGCTCTTATTCCAATGGGTCTACTCCATCTGGAAATTTTCCAATTTCAGTTGATCAATGGGCAAGTGCAAACCCACAGCTTAAAATGGAGGCTACGGGATCTAAGATCTTGTTGCGATTAGAAGATATCTCCAAGAGGAAGTGGCTATACCCAAGAACGCGAATGTGGGGAAGTCGGAATGGTTATAAGAGACATTAAGAAAGTCTAGCTAGATAACTATCAAACCCACAATTCTGCTTCAAATTCTTGAAACATCGCCTCTATTTGGGAGTGATGTCGAAATCTCCTTCTCAGATTGTTGAAAGTATCAAGTATCTGTTCTCTTTGGCCAACAGAAGCTGAAGAGATAACATAATTGGTGGGTCGAGGCTGTCTTCATTTATCTGCGAGGCTCAGGGAAGGTAGATAAGCATTTTCTGCAGCACTTGCTGCATGATATATTGTGACCAAGGCAGTAGTTATCTTTCTGTCAGGAAGAATCGTGGTCAGCTCGCCTTCTACTCAGATATTGACCACTGGAGAGAGGGGAATCCCAGGATCCTCGGCGTAAAAAGAAAATATAGATTCAGCCTAAAGTAAGAGATAAGACTTAAAAGCCTCACTTGAAGCCTTCGTCCTATTTGCTAAATTGCGAGGCTTTGAGTAGTATACAATCTTTATATTTTTAGATGCGAAAACATGGGTAAAAAATATCGCTCTATTTCTTTTGGCCAGGGAAAGAGCGTGCTGGGATTGGCACAGTTGCAGTGTAGGTGAACCTGCTTAAGGTGCGGCATAGCTTTCTTGACCAACGCCACTTGCCCGAAGGTAGTGCACCAGCGTTATAGTGATAATTCTGTTGAAACCAGCAGCCCTATGATCTCGGTAACATGAAAGCTCGAAAGCTAGCCAGAGCCTGTTAAAAATGGTCGAAGAATTTATGAATTATTCTTACAGCCGGAATAAGAGTAATCGAAGCGTGCGGGGTCCTTTTTTTTTCCTCCGCCCTAAATGTAAGATCTTACCAAGAGTCTTGCCTCTGCTATCTGTTGAAGCCGAAGCTCATGCACAACTGCTGTGCTGCATGAAGGGTTTAGCAGGGGTGAATTCCGGAGGATACCTCGACAACATCTCCGTGGTCTCGATACCGATTGGTACGTAGGTACATAATATGTATGTAAAACCCACTGTGTTGGTCTTTCTTGCAGCTCCAACGCACTAGGTAGTGCAAGAGCGTCTATTATCGTTCTGACTGCATAAACAGGGGTCCAACCACCTCGGCGGCAGAGATAAGCAACCTGGTGCTCGCGTGATCTCTTGCCGGATTCTCAATCTTGGAATTTCGACATGAAAAGGATAGAAGAACCGAATTTGTCAAAGGATCAGAGAAATCGGCGATCTCCATAAACCGTCCGCCGAGCCGGTAACGGACCTGCTGTGTTCCGTAGTCGACGCCATTCGGTCCCCCGTTGTATATCATGCACGGTCAGTATTGCGGCACTTCTCGTCGACTTTCTTTACCAGGTCACGAAGGCCAGTGGTGGTATGATGCTACATTATGAAGTCAACTTTCTGAACGGAATAAGCCAGTCATATTGCTTGCCCAGTTGCCCGCTGTACATGTACATGTAGTCGTAGATGTACGGAGTATAGCTTCTTGTGGTGATCCATGGAAATCTCGAGCCGGAAGGCGGAGAGGCTTCCGCGGGTGGAAATATGTACTGTGAAAGGGGCGTCTCATCTGATCTATGCCACTGTCTCCAAGGAGCACCTCGAGGTGTCGGTATATCAAGATGAAAGAGAGGCTTCCGGCTCCGGATGGTCATTTTGGGATAGCCATGTTGAAAGCTGTGGGAGTCTGGTGATAGTTGCTATGGTTCCGAGCATCGCATGCACGTAACAATGTTACCCTCTCCCAACAGCCTAGGCAAGGTTTCTGAATCTGCATGTTGCCCTCGCTTGAGATGCACGGCCCGAAACCCCTCTTTTCCGCCTTCAACGCTGCCGTGTACCTTGTATCTTTGTATGTTGCATGTCATGAGTAGTGCGTACTGTCAGTGACAATCCACATCGTCCCGCAGGCGCAGAAAACTTGACTCATTGTCCAATGGCACTGAGGGTCTTCCAAGGAGGGACAATGCTTTGGAGCCCGACTCGAGAGGCTGATGTTAAAGAGCAGCAGGCATGCAGCCGGTAAAAGTTTTCAATGCTACTTACTATCTTGTACCCCGTAGGTACATGTAGTAGGTCGAACCATAGGTAGAGCTCCCTTAAATTGGGTGGTTCTGATTGTGAACTGACACTCGTATGGATTGTATTGATAATAATTTGGGTCATTTCCTGAATGGGCACCGGGCAAGCAGAAGTGATGAACATTGTACATGGAATTATATTTGCATGCAAATACAGCTCGAAGCGACGCCGGTACTTTTGAAACTCAAGATCCGGGGGCTTGCGGGTTGAGCCAAGCCTCCAGGCCGGTGTTAATGGTACCTAGGTAGTTAGTGGCTTACCTAGGTACTAATTTCCGCTCTCTTCCAACTTCCAAGGTTGAATCTGAAGCTTAAGCGCAAAGTTACTAGTGCTTAGGTCCTGTATTATGCTGTCACTCGCTCCTTCTTATTCGAAAGACCTTTTCTCTCAGCCTAAAAAAATGGTCAGGTACTATGGTACGTACCTTGCCCGTAGAAATTATCCCCAACACTCAGTATCCTTCTGATTCCTTCACCAAGTATCGTCTCAAGAGTTCTCTAGACCTCTCCATCTGGGCGAAAACATACTTCTTCCATCTTCCATCCTCCATCTTCCATCCTTCATGCAGGAGAGAGAGGCGACCTCGGCAAATACCGAATCTCGACT
>JAAMPI010000709.1:0-27666 GCA_013054445.1 Cudoniella acicularis | reverse complement strand
AGTTCGTTGCGTGTGAGACCGTCGTTGGTGCGTGCTCCGAGGAAGACGTCGGCTTCGTCGAGGAGAAGCATGGCGTTCCACATGCGGCAGAGTTCGAGGGCGCGTTCGAGGGATTTCTCGACGTCTTCGGGTTTAGTTCCTAGCACGCCCGCGCTCATGGAGTAGAGAGGGACGCGAGATCTTTCGGCCACTGAGATGGGTTAGATTGATAAGATGTGGATGGAGGGAGTTCGTACCTGCTTCGGCGGTATAGGTTTTTCCTACCCCTGGAGGCCCGAACATGAGGATGATAATTCCACGGCCTGATAGATGTTAGTAACTACCGGTATACAGCTAGAGGTGCATACCTTTATCAGCGACAAAGTCGTCATACACATAATTTGATATGTTCTTGTTCTCTACAAAGGCCCATGCAAGTTCCTTTTCGCCACCGGGAAGCACCAAATTCTCGAACGCCGCATCGTTCCAGACGATTTCTGCGAGGTCGTCGACGCGAAACATGCCTTTGGTTTAATTTAGTCAGCTCATTCATCAATATTCAGGACCATCCGGTTTCTTACCCCATTCCTTAGTCTTGAGATCTAGACCCTTGAGCCAAGGCGTCGTGAGCAGACATTCCTCGTCAGTTAGAGGGGTAAGATCTTCAGTCCGAGAAACGGCCACGCTCATGGTGGCAGCTTTGAGCTTTGGGCCTTCCGCGATCGTCCTCCCCTTTTTGGAGGACTTCTTACTCTCATTCACTGCAGACTCGGCGCTTTCCGTTAGGGATCGCAGTGCCGGTGTTACGATGTTACAGCTGCTGTAATATGCAAATGCGTCGATGACGACTCTGCCGGATACCTACGGGAAACAATCTCGTTAGAAGAGTGCATTTTGGTCTAAATCAGATGGAAATATTGAGAGTATTACCGGTCGTTCCTCCGGTTCTTCCACATTCAGGAGAATTTTCTTTCCACTACACGTGAGGAAATGGTAGCCGCGAAGACGCTCAAACTCTCTTCCCCGCGCAATCGTCTTTGCCTTGATCGCTGCTCCTGCTTCATCGAAGGAGAGGGGATACACAGGGAGAGCTATTACACGACGGAAACCTTCAAACTCCACGATGGTCGTGCTGGTCGAGGTGTAGCCACAGCTTTGTCCATTCCAATCGATGTACTCCATAGTGATAACCCAGATTGGGATGTCATCTATCTCCTGTCTCTCATACTTGACAATCCGGCAAACTGTCTCCACGCCATAGAATTTGGTCGCGACCAGCTCTCCAGGTGGGAAGATTTGCCAAACTGCTTCAAAGCTGACCTTTCCGGTGCGTCGTGTTTGGGTCAGAGCATCGACGGGTGCGGCGAGAATCGGGGTTAGAAATTCCATCAGGGCGTTAGCAGCTTTTTTATTGACAGCATTCGTCGTGTTGGCCTGGAGTTCCTTCAACCGGTCCCAACGATGAACGATGGGCCGGTACGGCGGCTCGAAGGTCCAGTTCTCCAGCTCCATGTCGAGGTTTTGATACTTGTCGAGGGCCTCAGTGAGAATCTCCCTCATCACGCCGCTTTGGATGGTAAGCGAGGAGGTGATCCAGTGTTTGTTGCTGTACGTGTGACGGTGGATAATGGGAATTTGGGCGGTTCTTCTTGCGAGATCGACGTGCTCATCGTCGACAATGGCGAATTCGGACCATCTTTTCTGGCAGGAATTGTAAGAGCAGTCATGTCTATACAGCTTCTTAACCGGTTCTGCATCTTGAGAAATGGCCATTTTCTGATCAATGACCAGGACGAAAATTGTTAAAAGACACTTGAGACCTCGTCGGTCAACAGCTATCTATTGGCAAGATTGCCCCACAACCGGCGCTCTTACCTCCAGATTGCCTGTTACAGGGGAAGCAGTTGTTTTACTCGACCACGCTCCTGTGAAGTATCCGCACTATCTGTTGCTGGTGATCTAAGAGCTATCGCGATCTGAATGAAGCTCTACACGAGAGCCTTAGGGCCAGCAAATTCCGATGAGCTACTTGAACTTGAAGCGATGAAATGGACACTCCGTGTTCAAATATTTGAAGGCTTCTACAAAAATAAGCTATTCCTTTGGAGGCCAAAAACAGGCAGCCTGTTGCTTTTTATATGCCGCGGGTTGGTGACAGCAGTGGAAAAAGGCAAAGGCCCCACCAGACGGTGGCACCTGACGAGTGGCACGCCACTCATGCAGGAAGCTCCCCTTCATGGCCCAAGGGGATCTGAACATCTGAGGAGGCGGCCCAGGAAGCTTGGTTGTGCATGAAGTGCCTGCCAAGCTGGGTGTGCGTGCGTGCAGCAGAGCCGTCGTCGGCAAACAGTCAGGAATGTGTAGCCGTAGCCCACATCAAAAATGTTGTGCTAGGTAGCACGGAGGTGCCTATTAAAACCTCCTGTCGGTGGCTTGGGTGGCTTGGTGGCTTATACTAGGGCATGGTGTTGGTAGCCTATAACGGATTCCCCACAGGGAGACGCTCCAAATTAGTTGATGCCCTTTACTTCATTTGTATGGCTGTCTGCTCGCACGGAGGAAACTTTGACGGGCACCCGGTAGGGCATAATAGTCCTATTCCAAGCACTGATTTTGCAGAACAAGCACCCACGCCCAGCGGCGTACATATGAGGCCCCCACAATGAAACGGCGCTCAAATGGGCATTTTTTCCACACCGGCCACGGCGGATGGCCATGAGAAGGTCGACACGTAGTCGGTGGCTGGTCCATCATCTGCCCAGCATTTCTGCCACCGACCCAAATGCGTGGGTTTGCTGATGACAGCATGCGAAGCGGAAGAAGCAAATACCAATACAATGCGAAGTAATCTACCCCTCAGTGCGCGCCGCTACCACTTACCGCCGTCGGGATCCCGAGCCCCCAAGAAAGCCCGCCAGCCCCGCCTGGTAACAAGTGACGAAGGACGAGCACTTCAGACGTTCGCAGCAACCCCTTCGGCCACGTTGTGCGCTGTGGCGGCTCGACCCGTCAATATTGCGGACGCCGTGATGGACGACGAACGCAACGGACCGCCACTCGGGACCGGGCTCCGACTCGAACCCTTATTTTCTGCTGGCCAAAAGAGTGGCTCTAAATACAAATAGAAGATACTAGAGTATTGACGATCAATGAATATAGGAGGCTGAAAAGGGCCGGGGAAGTGAAGAGCTATTCCAACTAGGTGTCTGTCACAAGTGGCTGTTCGTACGAGTATTAGACGAACACTACGGACAGATGCACCGATAGCGGTCTGCGCACCCTTGAGCCCCTCCGGGGTTATCCGTACCGTCACCGAGCTGAAAGGGACGAGGGAGTGAGAGCTACGGACGAGGACTACGCACAATTGCTCTGCGGCTTTATGATGCCATCCCCCAGACGAATGAATATGCACCACAGCCGTCAATTTGGGTTCGGGCATCCATGGTCCAATCCAGCCTGGCTGCGTGCGTGCGTGCGTTTCCTACCAGCCTTGCAACAATTTGAACCCTGCTCTTGTTCAGCTAAGCTCCACTTATCCAGACTGAAGAGGGGTATTATCAACTGCATATGCGCTGGACACAATCCCTATTGTACGCCACCTATTAAATGGAGGCGCCTGTTAAAAGGGTCTGCCGCGCTAAGAGGCCGCTTCGAAAATAAATTAGAGGCGACTAGCTAAGGTAAAGAGGGTCTACGACTAAAAGAATGGGCATAGGCCACTTAAGAAGAAGGTACACCTCTAGAATATAGCGTAAGCTACACAAGCTCCTGCAAAGGTCTTTGGAAACGTACCTCCATACTATTAACCGTTCGGCAATACTGTTTGACGGCGCCACGCGCCTTTGAAGGCTTAGCTGATGCTACGAAACGGTGCGGCGGACCATTCTACACCTCACGTTCAGGTTTGGCCTAGGCAAATCCTAGGTGAAGAGTAAACACATCAAGAACACGGGGAGGCACTCAGGCTAGTCGGCGTCCTCTATCACGTGTGAATCCTAAGACTAACCAAACTCTAGACACATCTTCACCTGCCGTATCCCAACGGCTATGATCACAATCCTGACGTCCAGGATCCGCCAACATGGACTCCGCTCCAGACCCAACGCCCTCTCTGACGCCCCCACCTGATGTGGAACCGACGTCAAGCGATGGTTCCCACCAAGGGGAGAAGCAAATCCTCGTGGGAGTCGACCCGGGAGATGCCTTGATCTGCTCAGCGATGAACGGCGACGACGAAGAGATCAAACGGCTACTCGATGGAGGCGCCAACCCGTCCGACGCATCTGAGGAGGGTATGACGAGTCTTCATGGAGCAGCGCAGAATGGCCACGAGACTATCGTTAGACTTCTGCTCGACCGAGGCGCAGAAGCTTCTGCCGCGATGAAGGAGGGGTGGACTCCCCTTCACGCAGCCACACTGACCCCGAATATAGCCATCATGCGCTTGCTAATTGAGCGGGGTGCGGATGTTTCGGCCGCGACAAGCACTGGAGTCACCGCGCTTCATGTGGCTGCGGAGAGGAACTATACCGACGTCGTCAAGCTGCTCATTGAGCGGGGCACTGACGTGTTGGCAAGGGTCGAACCTGGATTCACGGCTCTTCATATAGCGGCAAGGATGGGATTCGAGGAGATTACCAGGCTGCTCCTCCAAGATTCTGGTGCGGAGGTACCGCCATCTACAAGCGGCGGCAAACAACCCCCTCACGTTGGCACAGCGAGTGAAGACACAACGAGCGGAGACACAGCGAATGGAGACGCAGCGAACAGAGATGATACCACTGCTAAGATACGAGAAGCGATTCTTTCGGCTGTATTACCCGATGGCCGGACAGCTCTCCATATGGCGGCACTACAGGGACACGAATCGGTTGTCCGGCTCCTACTAGAGAAAGGTGCTGAAGCTTCAGCAAAGAATAATGAGGGACGAACAGCCCTTCATATTGCGACATGTCAGAAACACGATTCAGTAGTCAAGGTCCTGCTTGAGAAAGGCGCTGACGCTTCAGCAAAGGATAATGATGAACAAACAGCCCTTCATATGACGACGCAGCTGAATTACGAACCATTGGTTCAGCTATTACTTAACCAAGGGGCCGAGGCTTCAGCAAAAGACAATGAGGGACTGACTCCTCTTCACATAGCTGCAAGAGATGGACACATTGGCATTGTCAAGATTCTACTACTCAGCCCAGGCACAGATGTGTCAGCAGGGAATAATGCGGGAGTGACTCCTCTTCATCTGGCATCGTTCCAGGGATACGAAGAGATGGCTAAGTTTCTTCTCTCGCACGGTGCAGATGCATCGGCAAAGGTGGGATTGGGATGGAATACTTTAATCATCGCTGCATCATGTGGACAGGAAGCAATTGTCAGATTACTGCTTCCGCAGCCCGGCATAAAAATATCGGAAAGAGGCTATCTGGGACAGAGCGCTCTTTATAGTTCTGCTGAAAAGGGGCACGTGGAAGTTGTCAAGTTGCTTCTTGAGCATGGCGCGGACGTGTTAGGAAAAGACGACGAGGAGCAGACCGCGCTTCATATTGCGGCACAAAATGGGCATGCGGAGGTTGTCAAAACACTTCTCGACCACAGTTCAGACGTGGCGTTAGAAAAGGACAAAAATGGACGGACTGCCCTTCACATCGCGACAACAAAGGCGCAGGCAGAAGTCATCGGTGTGTTACTTGATCATGGCGTATCAACGTCCGAAACGGATCCAAAGGAGTGGACTGCATTGCATATTGCAGCTCAATTGGGGCATGAAGACATTGTGAAACTGTTGGTTGATGGAGGTGCAAATGTATCAGCAGAAAAGACCAGTGGCTGGAGCGTAATCCACTCAGCAGCAGGAGGAGGACACGAAGGAGTTATCAAGATCCTTCTCGACCACGGCGCAGAGATGTCAGCGACCAAGCACGGCGGCTGGACAGTCCTCCACACCGCGGCAGAAAGAGGCCACGAAGGAGCCTTCAAGCTGTTTCTCGACCGGGGCGCAGCATTATCAGCGAGAAATAATGGCTGGACACCCCTTCTTATCGCAGCGGAATATGGGCGCCCTGCAATGGTCAAAATGCTACTTGAGCGTGGCGTACAACTGTCAGAAGCAAACGACGATGGGAACACCGCACTCCATGTAGCGGCTGAATATGGGCAAGATGACGTGGCCAAGTTACTTATTGATGAGGGCGCGAAGCTGTCGGCACTCAATAATAAAGGCTGGAATGCTTTCCGTATGGCGGCAGTGCACGGAAACGAGTCAATAGCTGTTTTAATTTTTAAGCAGCGGCCTTCGCTACAAGCGGAAAAATGGCGGGCAGAGACAACAACAGCAGAGCCAGCTGGAAAAGCGCCACCTGAGGAGAACAATGATGACTCAGTCAAAGAAGAACGGACCCCTCTTCAGGAAGCTGCACAAGGCGGAAATGAGACAGACGTCAGCCGACTACTTGACGAAAGAACCATGGCGTTAAAAACACGTACAGATGCCTGGACCGCGCTTAGTTTAGCCACGAAAAGTGGCCATGAAGCGATTGTCAAATTCTTTGCCGATCATGGCTCGGAGTTAGCAGTGAGTAGTGACGAGCGAACGGCAATTCAACTAGCGATGGAAAAAGGACATGACGGGATAGTTCAGCTACTATGCAAACACCTCGAAGTGCCAACCGCAGCCCTGGGACATGTTGTAAAGTTTCCAAAGCTATCAGAGGCACCGGGTACCAAGGATATCCGACTGCTATATCTTGATGCGGAGGGGCCTGAAGGCGTCATCTCAGGGAAGCTTGAGGTTGCATCGCTGGCAGACAATCCTCATTTTGTGGGTCTCTCATACGCGTGGGGAGAGCCCGTATTCGACCACGTGATACTTTGCGATGGACTCCCACTTCGCATCACCAAAGGTCTCCATTCCGCATTGAAAAGGCTACGCAAAACGGATGAGAAAGTCTTCTGGATCGACCAGATCTGTGTTAACCAGAGAGACATGAATGATCGCTCTGTACATGTGAGTATCATGGCACAAGTGTACAAGCAAGCCGATGCAGTCTTCATCTGGTTGGGAGACCACGATGAGACCACAAAAGAGGGGATAGAGATGGCGGAATATGTGGCAGAGTGTTCTGCAGCAACTAATGCCAAGCGCAATAAGGCCAAAGAAAAAGCCAAGGAAAAGGCTGAGGAGGAGGACGAGGAGGACAAGGATGAGGACGAGGCCAAAGGTGTAGACGAGGAAGACGGCGATTCCAAGTCTGATAGAGGAATATCTCTATTCTGGTTGTACATGAAGCCTGGATTGTCCTTGGAGGAGACCTGGACTCCCTGGCTCAAACTTTGGAGTTCACGATGGTGGTCAAGACAGTGGGTCATCCAGGAGTATGTTTGCGCACGTAAACTTCAATTCTTCTGCGGCGACTTCGAGATCTCCGAAAAGCTGCTTCTAACAGGCCTACTTATGGCCAATACAGGCATGCATCCATCCAATTTTTTCTCAAGCGGCCTAGAAGCGAAGCGGAATATAAACAACTTCTCAGAAATGTTCATCGTCAACCGGGATCCCACCATCTACCCCCTCACAGAGCCCTCAGCCTTTCAAGGATTCAATTGCTCCGATCCCCGGGATAAAATATATGCAAGGATGGGTATTGGACCAGAAGACCCTGGTCTCCCAATGGCCGACTACTCCAAGAAGTTGGAAATCATTTATCAAGAGTTCGCCGAATATTTCGTCCGCAGCGAGCGAGGCGCCAAGATGATCCTGCGATCCGGACTGCAATACACGGACTTGAAGCTCCCGACATGGTGCCCAGACTGGAACTCCCAAAAACGTGCCAAGAGAGGCAGAGATCGGCGTTGCACCGGTGCCAGCGCCTTACCAGCGCAAGTATGGATGGATCCCAGAAACTCCGAACAGGTTGGAGTCGACGGCAGCATCGTAGACATAGTTGCAGAAACCGGACCCACATTCCAAGATGACGCCCCCATAATCAAATTTCTCGATCTTTACGCCGCATGGTTCAAGGAATCTCTATATCTAATAAACAGCGCCCTCGACAAAAAATACACCGAAGACAGCACAGCCCTGAGGCTTTGGTGCCGGCTACTTGTAGGGGCACACACACCCAACGACCGACAAGTCGAATTCTTAACAGATTATCACAACGAGATCTACGAACGAGCCGAGAAAATGGCTGCAAAGTCGTCTTCACCGCCGCTAGACACGGACAAAACCGAAAGCAACCCTTCCAAAACTGAGACCGACCCCGACCAAGTCGAAAGCCCCCCNCGACAGCCAACCCACTCCAACGAAGCCTCACCCGACCCTAACGACGAAGAAAACCCCCCTGTATTCAACGCCACCTCCATGCCAGAAATCATCGAATGCTCCGCGTGTAAAATCTGCATCACCTCCAAAGGGTACCTCGGAATCGTCGGCCAAGCCACCCAACGCGGCGACAAAATCGCCGTGCTGTTCGGCGTATCGTATCTGAAAATCCTGCGGGGAACGGAGAATCCGTATCAGAATGTAGAGAATGCGTTTCTGCTTCCGCCGCTAGGAGAGGATTTTTTGAAGGCGAATAATGTGGGAGAGGGGACCAAAGAGGAGATTTTACTTTGTTAAATATTACTATTTCTCAGTATATTGTATTATCGAAGCATGTTGCGACTTGTTTATAGGGGGTTAGATATTTAGGGCGTTGAGGTTATGGTTAAAATTGTTTATTTACATTTATGTATTAGGTCTTGTTGATATAGTGTTATATATCAGTAGCGAAGGCCCTATAAGCGCTGGAAGCTTCTATTAAAGGGTTAGTAATGCGGTGGCAAAGCTTAGAAATATAGTAGCAAAGCGCTATAAGTATACGCTAGAACTTTCTATATAAGTTATATTAGGTAGCAATTACAGGGCCTTTGGGCCTATATATATAGCGCACTTCTTACTACAGATATAATAAAAAATATCGCTGAAAATCCAACATATAGGAGTATATTGCGTTTTCTCATTTTGGTCACTTCACGATCATAATGAATAATTCACGATTCGCGAGTCGTGAACTTGTCCACACAGTGCGTCTGATCTCACGCGTGTTTATGTAATTAATTCTTCAATAAGTTAAATCCCCTAGCTAAGTTCGTCCTCGCTCCTTAGATTTTTGCCAGTCTCGCAGAAACCTAGTTGTCCATAGACGGGTGAACCCAGCCCTAGGCTGAGGTTTTTTATATGGGTGGCAGAATTAGGCGGCGAAATGTCAAGGGGTCAAGGTTGAGGTTTTTAAGAGGTACCGTTAAGGTTTGAAAAAATTATTATTAGCAGTGCTATAAAAGCATAAGGAGTTAAGAAATAATCAAATTGACCCTGTCCATTTTATCCCTAGTATTAGAATACCGAAATTCCAGGTGGTTGTTATTATTAAGATTATAAGTAAGGGTTTTATTAGGGTAATATAAGATAAGAGGTTTTATTAATTAATGTTACGGCTCTATAAAGGCACGGGGGGCCCTGACGTCATGTGGGGGACGTATTTGCAAGAAGGTTGTTGCGATTCGGGTCGCAGACCCGTTTCAGGGTACGCTTTAGCCTGGTGCCACGCCNATAATTATAGGCTCTGGAAGCCCTTCCTGTACAGTAGTCACCTTCTCCTTAATGGAATACACTCGTTTTTGACTCGAAGACCTTGAGATTTCAACACGAAGGATTCTAAGGAAGCGGCTATGATTATTATGCCTTTAGATCCTACGATGCCATTGATCATATGAGCCAAGGCATAAGCTACTACTGTAGTTTATGCGTAGGAAGATGAGTAGGAACCTCAGTAGCATGTGGGCACCGGAAGCCTATAAATAAGGGACACAGCTCCCACTAAAAGCTGTTCTATAGACTAGACAAGACTCGCAATTCATACTCTCTTTTAGTAACCCAACTTCACTTCCATATATCCTCAGTCGTAACAGTATGGTTGTGAGTGATTTCACACATTTCTTGTGAAACCTAAATTTCATGTTAGAGAATTTAGAAATTACGTTTTGATCATTTCATGACGCGACCGCGACGTGGAATGTAGGTAATGACCTCCGAATTTTGCTCGAAACATTACAATCCAAACTTATTAGAAGGGAAATGAAGACATTATAGTTTCACCTGCAATAAAGTGAACGGGAGGCTACATTCTTTCCCCCACGTCCTGTTCCTTCTCTTTTACCGTCTTCCATTCAAAGGCCAAACTACAAAGGAAAGTAATACATACAGCAACAATTGGAGATATAAAAGTTCGGTTGAGAGTCTTGTCGAAAGCCTCGAGCACTGCTGGCAGGAATTCTGGCGGTATCACCTATACGTTCGAAAGCCCTGCAGTGACGATTACGTTTGTATCAAGTAGCGGGACTCGTGCTTGCAGTTGCTTCACTAGCTCATTGGAAGAAACGGCGTTTGCAATCGGGGCGGACACGATTCCACCTAGCGCGTTGAAGAATGCTATCAAGGCAATCTCCTTTGGCATGTATTTTCGTGGCAGGACAGCTTGCACGCTTAAAAATGGAATCTGGATACAAGCACCAGCGCCAATACCTACCACAAGCTGGTATCCAATCCATGTACCTGCACCATCACCCGTCCCTAATAGGTAAAGTAAGCCACACCCAACAGCGAAGATGACACCACCGCCCAAGACAAAGAGGTTATAATAGCCAAGTTTGGTAATGGCGACGCCAATGATTAGAGAAGTGAGGGTTATTGAGACAAGATACGGGATCATGTAATAATTCCCATCATAGCTCTAGAGCAATGCGTAGTTTGGGAGGTATGAGATGTAAGTTGAGAGAACCATGGCGACAGTGGCAGTGAAAATGCATCCTGCAGCAATTGTCCGTTGCCTCGCGATCCGAGGGGGGATGGTACTATTTTCACCACAGCGAGTCTCAATCCCCACGAAGACCACGGCAATCAGCCCACAGCCAAGCAAGCAATCCCAGGCCGAAGGATTCGACCAGTTGTAAAGACCGCCCCGCTGTATCCCTATAACAAGGCAGGCCAAGCTGTATGTCAAGAACAGGGTTCCAGGAAGATCCATTACCGCGATTTTTTCTTTGATGGTCGAAGACTCGGTTTTTCGTCGAGGCTCCTCGAAAAAGATGAAGATGATTATCAGGGCCACAAAGCCAAATCTGGGGCAGTAAGTTTCAAGGTAAGTCAAACACTCATCAGCACTTACGGTAAATTTAGCGAGAAGCACAATCTCCAATTCAACCGAGCTGTAATTGCCTCTCCAAGCAAAGGTCCTAAAATGGTCCAAACTCCAAACATGCTAGATAAAATCACTACAAAGGTGGCACGTTTCCGTAGTGGGACATCCAGTCCAATGATTACCATCCCTCTTGTGAACAGTGCAGCGGTGCCTACCCCAGCAATAGCTCGTCCCGCAATGAGTATAGGAGGGTTAACAGTAATAGCATACACAATGGAACCCACCTCTAAGACTAATAGTGCGGTGAGATAAGTGTGCTTGACGTTGAAAAAGGCGTATAGGGTGCCGCAAAGTGCCACAGTAAGGAAGTAGGAGTATCCGTACCACCCCGGATCAACTAATGAATGAAAGTCGGTTGTAATTTCGGAGATGGAGTTGGCTTTTTGTGCTAGTTTGATCTTAATAGAGTGGTGTAGGTCAACTTACCCAGAATACTATCATCAAAAGCAGCGGTAAATGAACCCAGAAACAAGCCAATAGTAACAAGACCGATTTTAATGTTGCATTGATATTCTGACTCTTCTTCTGAGTCCTCTTCTGCGGTTGTATTGACAGTAGCAGCTATCGATGGACTCTTAGCAACAGCGGTATTTAATATACCTGTGCTCAAGCCTCTAGAATCACCGGAGGACCTCGAAACATAGCGATCAAGCTCCAGGCTTTCCACTTCCTGGTCAGTTGGTTTCGGTACAGTGCAAGGTTCCGATTCGATAGCACTGGATACTTGTGGTTCTGCCTCCGATGGATGATTCTCCGAGGGGAGTTGTTCCACCGGAGCCGGACAGGCCTCGTTGACTGTCCTTGTAGGTTGTATATCGGCACAGTTGACATTTTCCTGCAGCAGAATAAATGTTTGACCGTTCGCGACCTGTGCATCACTTTCAACAGAACTATGCCATGCCAATAGGTCCTCGTTTGACTGTCTTGGGGTCATAATTATACCTACAAGTCTAGAACTGTTGAACCCAATTTCAGGTTTCAACAACAAACGTAGAAGTAACACGCGCAAAGCACACAGATGTGAACACAAAAAGGCAGATCATGAAACCGTTGTCGCCAGGTAAAATTATCAGGGTATGAAGAAGAGAGATGCAGCAATAAAAGAATAAGATTACGGATCGGAACCGAAAAACCCCGGGTTTAGGCTAGCTTGGCTATGCATAAAAAAGGCCAAGGCTGACTGTTAACTCATAGTGAGCAAAAAAGCTTTTACGGAGAATACTCTTCACCCTCTACGAAGTACTGGCCTTCTTCAGGGTCTTTTTTCAGGGGCGGCTCTAAAAGCACTTCTGCTACCCTTAGTGCTCACTCATTACCTCCTAGTGCGCGCTGCCCTCCTTCAGTGTACAATTGCCTGCATACTTTTGGCGTTTTCTCGCGTTTTCTCGCGTAACCTTGTTTGGGCGCGGGCGCGTCATCGCCTCATGTACAATCAACTTCCCGTCTCCCGTCCTTCACTTCTTTTCATTCCTGGAATTGGAACGGGAAACGATAATGGATGCTAGCCGCCCACCTTCTAACCTACCAACTCCTATTATCGCCATTAAACAAGCAATATGTTTTGCCTGTTTCGAATCTTCCCACGAATTGAGCAAATGCGGAGCATGCAAACGGGTCTCGTATTGCTCCCAGGATTGCCAAAAGGCGGACTGGAAAAATGGGCATAAGCAAATTTGCAAGATTCTTCGCGCAGCGAATAACCGAAGAGAGCAAATATCGCCCGAGCACAGAAGTTGGCCGGTTCTTCGTGCGGAGAAAGTAAGATCACCACTCCATTTGCCTCGTTCTTTCTTTCAAGGACTGATCACGCATTCCAGTGGGTAGACATCGAACGATTCAGAGCACAATATCCCAAATATGATGCGAATCAGCAGCGTCTTGTCTTGTGTGTACCATGTCCCGTTTGAAACCGTCGGCACAAACTTGCATGCCAATTGCATAGCTCTATTCTCTGATCCTTTTTTCCTCTCGTCAGCTTTCATTCCCACTTGTCCAGTAGCTAAATATTTTCTAGATTTGAGCCGTACTGCCGTCACTGCTACCGAACCGCACTCCATCTTCGAACAGGCGAAAAACTTAAAATATGTGACAAGTGCAGTACGACCTCTTTCTGCACAGCCTGCCCCCAAACACACCCCATCAGAGAATGCGAGACTTTTCAGCAGATGGTCAAAGACGAAAAGTTTGCAATCCAACATTATCGCACGTCTGGAAAGAACTTTGAAGTAGTCTGCACGGATGTGCCCAGGACCACGTTCATCCCACTTTCCACTGCGAAAAGTTGGCACGACTACTTCACAAATATCTCGGATAAGGGAGATTTCGGCATTGGACTAAATGCAGACATGATCCCTCTTTCGGACAATCCCGCGGCAGAAATGGCTGGGAATTTCATGAGATTGGCATCTGGAACCATGACGATACCACTCACTACCCTGGCTGCATTGGAAATGGCGTTTCCAAAACTCGATACAATGACATCGCTCAAGATTCATATTGTTGGCGCAACAGGGAGGGAAATAACCAGTATCCTTGTGTTTGAAGAACTTCTCCATCTCCTCCCACAACTACAACAAGTTCATGTTGATCTGATCGGATTTGAAATTCCTGACCACACGATCGCCCAAGTTGGGCAAGGTGGCTCTATGAAAATGGAATGCTGTCCGAAGTGTACAGCTGCCAGCCGCACGAGATCCATCAGTCTTTGGAAGGGAGCATACCATGAATATGCCAAAACGGAGCATTTTGAAATACCACACTTGGCGGTCGCATTTCAATCTGGATTTTCTCAAGAAATGTCAGTCGAATGGAACCCAACTGTCAAATACCTGGCACGGGCGCCTTATCCTACACTCTTCACAACATACAACGAAATCGAAATGAAAGAGGAGATGGCTATTCTTGCCACGATGGGAGCGCACTTCACGCAAAAAGGCGAAATGAACAAATGGCGAGGACTTTGTCCTATGCTCGAGGCGATGGAGGAAGTTGAGGGCAAAGTCTTCTACTTGAACCAGTACTGGTACAGTATTGGGCCAAACCAGAGCCACATCTGAGATTGAAAATCTCTATTTTCTCCCAGGCTGGAAGAAATTTACAGACAGTCGCAGATCCGTGTCACCTCATCAAATTCCCTTCGGGGAATAAATTTATTATTTGTTTAAGCCCATACAACAATTTACGTCAACATCGCAATCCGAACGCACCCAACAATCCTCTCTGATACTTTTTTCCCCTTTCTGCCAAGTGGCTGCGCGAAAAGTTCAGCGCCGCATTTCTGAATTGAGAATTCGTTTTAAAATTAGCTTTCTGAAATTCCTAGCAATATTCTTTCTATGGTAATTACCGAAGCATCAGGGATGCGCACCTCCTACACATTGAATTGAAATGAATTCTTTCGTTTGTCTCGTTACACTGACAACCCGTCTGTCTTCTGATCGACGCTTTGCTCAGTCACCACCTCCTTCTTTATCTTTCTCGATGGAATTCCTCTGGCATACGCATGATCAATCTCCTCTGCTGTCATACCAGTCGTATCCGGCACAAAATACCATGTACCTGCAATGATCAAGGCACTCGTTCCTGCGAAAACAAAACCAGTACGTGCACCAAGATTCCCAGCATCGACATTATAAATGTATGGCATAACAAACGTAGTAACCCAAGTAGATAGGGTTTGTGACATAATCCCAATGGATATAGTTTTGCCTCGAAGTCGATAGCTGGAAAGCTCCGCGGCAATTGGCCAACCCATCCCTTGAAGCAAACTAGTTTGGAGCGAAATCTGAATATTCCTGTGCGAGATTGGTTAAAATGATACATTTTGGAGGAGGAAGAAACTTACATCAGAACTGCAATGCCCCACAGAGCACCTGTGCCGGACTTGTAGTACAGACCACCAACTGTGAGCATGACCAGAAAATTGATTATACAGCCTGCCATGAAAGCTGTACGCCTCCGCACTTTATCCATCCAATAAAAACTGCTTACAATAATGAGAATTGCAAGTCCAAAGCCACCGATAGAGATGTCGTATGCATGAATGGCTGGAAGCCCGGCAATGATGAGAAAGTAAATGCTCTGAGCCAGGAATGCGGCGCCGGCCCAATTGGCGCTCGTATAGAGAAATATTACAGATAAAGTCCGTTTCAAGTCTTGGCCTTTGAAACATTCAAGGTAAGTACCTCTGTGAAGCAGATTGTGTTTCTCTTCTTCGCGAATTGTCTTGATCAAGTGCGCAACACGAGCTTCAGTATCGGTACTAGCCCCGTAAAGAAGTTTCATGACCTTTGCGGCTTTTTCAAGTTGCCCATTGGCGATCAAATACACAGGTGACCTAAAATATTGCCTGTCAATTGCGTGCGTTAAATGGTTTGGGGTCAAAGGAAGTGACTGACTCTGGTACGAAAGCAAAGGCAATCATCGCAAGTGCACCAACTGGCCATTGTATAGCAATAACATTTCGGAATGCCTGCTCCTTGATATTTGGGACAAAAATGCGGATGATACCGAGTGCGGCACCTTGCATGAGAACGGTAAACATGACCAGAGAAGCTTGCACGACTGCTCGAAGCCGCTGAGGAGCCACCTTGCAAAATGTCAGTCCCCTTGAAGATCACAGTGTAGTTTGCGAAACTCACCTCAGAAGCATAACTAGTAGCAATCGACATAAGTGCGCCGACTCCCAAACCATTCACCATTTTTCCAGCCATCAACACCCCCCTCGCCTGAGCGGTATACTGAACTGCTGAGCCAACAAGTGTTATCGCTCCAGCTGCGGATGCAGGCCATTTTCTACCGAAACGATCCGAGATGAAACCAACGATGAAGGCTCCAAGTGCTTGCATGAGAGCTGACATTGCAACCCACAGAGAAGTCCAAACAGATGGCAGGTAGAGTCCGTCTGGGCCCACTTTACCAAAGTACAACAAAAATGAAGGCATGGCAATTGATGCACCATTGACAATGGTATCGTATCCGAAGACGAGACCTGCCGTAAATGACACGCAACCTTGAAATGCCGTCAGCCTTCGCATTTGATTTGAGATGAACCAGATATCACAGGAATGCATGAGTCAGTGTGCATAGTCTTTTACTTACAAAACGTAAGCGCCCTCCAATGCGTTTTCGCAGTTTGTGCCAGTCCCATATTTCTTTCCTCCTCGACTATAAGCTCTCCACGGTGGGCAGCAACATCATCCATATACTGAGTAGCATTGTCGACCTGCATGCTTTCCAGGTGTATCGTTGCAGCCTTCGTATCTTCGGTCGTTGTTGGGATCTCCATATTTTCGACTTCAGAGAAAAGAAGCGAGGTTAGATGTTCACCGCGAATGAAGTGGTCGGGATATATGCCAGATGCAGAGTTTTACTCTGATGTTGAGAATGGTCGAGGGTAAAATGCAAGATATAGGATTGCAACAAAGATCCACAAAACCGGGGTGTATGGGGTTTGGGGTATGGGGAAGCCATGTGGAAAAGCTTGGCTAGGCTCTCCACTCCTCACAATGACCGAAAAGATGGTGGCAACCTTGACGAGTAGATTCTTTCTCAACGCCTCAACTTCACTAACTACTTTTGGACCAGCAAGTTGCTTACTGTGTGGACTTTCTAGTGGACATTCATATCTCAAATGTGCGTCGCTGTGGACTTACAAAAAGACCGAGTGGACTTGATGTGGACATCATACAAATATTGCGTGGACTCAGGTGGACGGCCACGGCTTCGGCCCCTATTGTCTGGATTCTCACCCCCGCAAACTCGCGTTGATGTCCACATCCAAACATCAGACGCCTTCAATCTAACACTTTTTCCCAACTTTTCGGTCATTTTTCACTGCAGAAACTACCGATAACTCTTTGCCATATCAACTCAACTCTTTTCGGCTGACTCGGGTCTCTCAGCCTCTAAATTTCCCCCGGATCCAGCCCCAAGGCGCGGGGACTTAGCCCCTTTCTGAAACCTAGTGCTCGTCACTTCGGGTTAACATTACTTTCTGCGATTCTGACATCTGAAGAGAGATCCTTTGATCTTGGATTTGAAATCATAATCAAAACTCATTTCTGTCATTCTTGAACGAAGTTGTCAATTACAGACCAAGCCACTATTTTGAAGTGTTGCAGTTCCTCTTTCACATCTATCCGAATGAGGTTTACCAACCCAATTATTTCTGGTTTCGCACCGGACCCTTCAGTCGTTTTCGTGGACGGTACCTTTTTTCCTCGTCAGCTCGTCATTCCATATCTTTCCCGGACTTCTCATTTATGCATCCAAAGATCTCAATAGCTGGGCCCAAATTGGCATGTCAGAAACATCCAGTAATTAAGTGCTTTTGTGTTCTAACAGTTGATAGGTAATGCTATAAATCGACCGAATCAGCTCAGCCTCGAACATGCCAACATCGATGGATTTCCACTCGGGAACGGCACTACTCTGATTGCAGCTCAAGGACTCCTTGCGCCGTCAATCCGATGGTATAAAGGAGTTTTCTATGTGATATGCACAAATTCGTGGAGTGATGGCACGAACCTGAACATGAAAAACTTTTATGTTTCAACCACCGATATTTGGTCTGATAAGTGGAGCGATCCAATTGCTTTTGACTTTCAAAGAATCGACCCAAGCTTATTCTTTGACGAGGATGGCCCAGCGTACATCCAGGGATCTTGGAGAGCCGGGCCTGTATACGATCCCCAATGCACAATTCGGCAGCTCGAAATTGACATCAAGACTGGAACTCCATTGTCAGAAACCAAGGAAATTTGGGAAGGTTTTGCGGGAAAAGATGACGCGGAAGGGCCTCACATTTACAAGAAAGATGGATACTATTTCCTCATTGCCGCGGAAGCTGGAACATTTGAACATCATATGATAACCGTTGCCCGTTCGCGCGGCATCTGGGGTCCTTACGAGTCATATGAGAAAAACCCTATTTTGACGGCATTCGACAAAGACATGGAGGTTCAACATACCGGTCATGGCGACATCTTCCAGGGCGGTAATGGAGCTTGGTGGGCGGTTGCATTAGGTGTCCGGAATGTGGGGGGACGATATCCTCTGGGACGAGAAACATTTCTTGTACCAGTTTCCTGGCCCAAGGGTGGATGTACAAGGAAGATTTCCGCCACTGTGAAGTGTTCTATCATTTTAGTACCTCAAGTGTTTGTTTCAAGGTTGTGAACAAATTAAAAGCGGAGCCAAAACTCGTAAGCCGGCCTCTGGCTTCAGTTAGGGATATCAATTTGAAGATTTAATGCACGCCAGAGCACTACGATTTTCTATTACAAGAAGATGGCGGGAAAAGTTGGATCTCGTTGGGTACTGTGGACATGCTAGATATGACAGCTTGTGATTTTACGGGCCCAATATTTGGGATCTTCGCCATTTCAACCAGTGGGGGAAGTTCTAGTCAAATTACTTTCGAAGGCCTCGAAGTGCTCTAGGAAGATGAGATATTAATTTAGAGCGGATTTAACAATTGAATTTTCATTCGGTTGACATGCTTACTATGATGAAACTTTATTCTCGTCTATATATCCTGTCTTCCAATAAACTAATCTTAGAAACCTAGAAAATTTCCCTTTATGTTTAAAGCCATATAAAACGTTGTGCTTTCTGTAAAAATAAATTCTTCTCTATTTTTAAATAAATAATTTTGATTTTGACTTTTACTAGCAAGCTCTATTTGTAGCTAGGGCTGGAGAAGCTGTTATCATGGGCTGGCACTAACTCGGAACTCAAGACCCCGTCTTGGGTTATTGACCTCTTGAGCATGTTCGAGAGAAGTCACATGTAATAGCTACGGAGAAGAAACGGCAATCTTTACCAGCAATAACCTTAGGCACTTTCTCAAAACCGAAACGTACTTCAGTATCGTGGGGTCAAAATCGACACTGTCTAACGTGACCGAATTATCCCTTTCGTCAAACATGAGTCGATATACTAGAACGGAAGAAGATCCTGACAATGAGTACAATGATTATTCTGTTTTCGAAGACCCAGAGACGTCTAGAGCATGAATAGAAACACTTTTACTTGGCCACCCTTATCGATCCGAACTCCCAATGTCAATCTTAACGGTTATATGGATGCTAGCAACTCAGAACGGCAATAATCTAAATTCCAACAATAGCTCGATATCTCGATCACAAAAAACGCTCGGGATGGTTGAATGAATGTAGAACTCTCCCCTCATTTCGGCGCCTTCAATCAGTTCCGAAAACAGGATGCTTCATTCTTAATTAGCAGACGCCAATTGAGAAGCTTCTTTCCTCAACATCACGCAAACATCCATCTATTCGATGCCAACGATGGATCAAACGATTTAGATCCCATGAGCTTTTTCCTTCAGCGCTTTGTCTCAGATTTATCAATTATAGCTGTTTCGCTGATCGGCAGAGCTCTGGCTATTACCTCGAACGACAGCCTTGCCTTGGTTCCAAACACAACAAAAAATGACGATGTTATTGCTATAGTAGGCTGTGCTTTTCCAATCGTAATAAAGCCGACGGAATCAGGATTTCGTTACGTCGGCGAGTGCTATATTCATGGCTCCATGCAAGGTGAGGCATTCATTAGTAGACAACCACCGATTTTCGAGGAGTTCTCGTTGGTGTAGTTATTAGTCTTTTGTTTGGATTGGCTTTTGGAGCTTTTATTAACAGATAAATCTTGAAACCAGAATTAAAATTCTAAAATGATGTAACTGAGTACAGTGTATAGAGCTATATTCTCCTTCCATGTACAGAGACAAAAGAGGGCAATGCGGCAATACCGAGGTGGTTCACATGACCAATTTACTCCGCAGTTTTGAAATAAAATTAGTGGTCATATAAGGGAACAGATATAAGTATAAGAGAATAAGTGCATTATTACTGAATAAAATAGGCAGCAGGAATAGCGACAAAGCTATCCAGCGACTGATTATCCTAATCTAATCCTCTGAGTTTTAGAAATTTTTCCGAAGACTCCTAAAAGAACTCGGGTGCTAGTGGAGTCCAGCTGTTCTCGGTATACAAGCACGAAGCATAAAAAGACGATATCCCCAATCGCTCAGCATGTGTATCTAATTCTGTCCGTCGTGTTCTGATAAATGCTTAGATCAGCCACTAAGATGCCCGTCAACATTTTGGAAGATAACTCATCGTCTTCTAGTTGTCTATCGAAATAAGGACAGAAATAGAATTCGATGCCTCCCTCGGCCACTAACCTCACGAGTTGAAAATATGTCGGAGGATCGTAATAAAGACCGGATGTCGGTGGGGTGTCTTCGATTCAAATGGTCGAACAGGAAAATGTTTTTGCCTCAACTTGAATGAACATTGCATCGTTTAGTGGGTTGTTGAATTCGAGACTAGAAAATGCCTCCACTCCAGGAAACCGCAACAGACAGCCATCTACCAGTTCAAGAAACACCATGGCGTTCTTGGGATTAGTTTCGAAAAAGTGGTAAAACACCAACTCGCCGTCGATTTCTCCCGTCCAGCCAGTCCATTACCAAGTTAGGAATCCGACTACCTTTTCGCCTGTTCTGGAGTGGTGCCAGGTTAGTCCTACCAGGAAACTTTGTTCTAGTGTTCTTGGAAACACCTTGCACGCACGCTCGCCCGGGGGGCAATAATAAGCAGGCATGATGGTAATACCCGTGAGCTGGTAAACCGGTGAACAATTTCTTCCGAGCCTGCGGAAGATACCCTTCATGGCATTCGGCTTATCTTTCTGAAAGGTAAGCTTGCGCTTGCTGTATGCTGCTATATGGTGCACAAATTCACTTGGACTGGTTAGGGTGACTATGTACGACAAATGACAGACCAGCTCTGAGCGAAATCTCCGCTTTCCTCTTGCTTCAACGGTTGAACCTGTGACTCGGCATATTTCATACCGTTGCACTTAAAGAATATTTGCTCGTCGGTAAATATCAGTCGACGTTTCGAAAGAATTCCTTCTTGGTAAGTCCAACC
Organism: Cudoniella acicularis; assembly: GCA_013054445.1. Lineage (NCBI taxonomy): Eukaryota > Fungi > Ascomycota > Leotiomycetes > Helotiales > Helotiaceae > Cudoniella > Cudoniella acicularis. Next base: position 6,491 of record JAAMPI010000709.1, on the reverse strand, counting down.
TCGAGTCACCCACTTTGACTTTCCAACCGAGAGAGAAGAGTCGTGCAGCACAGGAGCAATAAGACTACCGCCAATGTTACAAGTTGGCCAGCATGGCTGTTTTTCTGAGACACCTTGCAGGCCAGTGCCTTGAACTTTGGATTGCGCGGCAATAATTGTAACTTGGGCATTTGCGTAGATCGAGTCCATCTGTCGAAATTAGTACTGCGTGTCTTCCGCATTCGATTGATCGATACAATACTGGCCAGCCCAAAGATACTGGATATTGACATTCAAAGCGACTTCCATACCATCCCTGATAACTTTGGGACACCCATCGAGGGTTGACCAACTCTCAAATTCAGTCGCAGCCTTAGAGCCCTACAATACCAGTATTGCTTCCCAAACATACGACAGGGCGGCGTAGGAACAGTCTGGAGGGGCTACAATGACGGCTCGCGTCTTGCAGTCAATGACCCTGAAGAATGAGGCGATCTCAAGCTCGCTGGCCTTCTTGCAGCTTCTAGTACGTTTCTTCTGGCAGCGAGCTATATAATCTCTTGCAAACTCAACATTGAAAGATAAAGGGCATATCAGACGGACCCCAAATCCTCCAGAGCGCTCACCCAGAAATCCCGCCCAGTACCAAGAGTGCAGATACTTTATTACATCTGTAGAGTCCTTAGGGACTAAACTAAGGAGAGGCACTTTATCTTCGAAAGGTCTTGAAAGGATGACAATTTAGAACGAGACCATTCCGTGATCTTCTACCCCTTCACGGTCCAATTGTGTAATGTGGGCAAATAACTTGCACAAAGAGCACTCAGAAGTCTCCCACTCCGGAGTGAATACTCCGAGGTCCTTGACGACCTCTCCAAACCAGTCAGTGACCCTGGGGCGTAATATTTCATTCTAATCGATTTCTTTGCATCTTTCACAAAGATTCTTCGTATTGTCTACCAGTTCGGAGGCTTCGGTAGTAGCTAATGCGCTAGCTGTAAAGGAAGAATTGATATGCTTCGGAAACGGATCGTACTTTGGCTTCCCGCCTATGCTTTGGGTGTTTCCCATATCGATGGATTATCGTTGGCTGGTTTTGGACGGTATTTTCTTCGTCGTCGAGGAAGGAACAACGTGCCACCGGACTTCGCAGTCAAGGAAGAGTCTAGAAAACAGTACAAAAGCCGCGGAGAGGGGAAAGAATACTAGTGAAAAGGACTACCAATGGTTTCTTGAGTTGAGTAGGTCAGGCAAGGGATGGTGAAGTTCAAGATAGGTAGATGTAAGAAAACGTAGCATTTCCTTGAAAATTCAAATTTTCGTGATGTGTTCGACAGCCCAATGGCGTTGTGGCTGTAACTCAGCCGCACTTCCGATGTCTCACTGGATCACACTTCTCGCCATGCCCGCCTCAAATTTTACGCAATGAATCGCCTGTCATAATGAGCATCGCTGGAGGAAGAAGTTGTCAAGGAAGCTCCGATGTAAAGACCTCCCAATCAAGGGTTTACTACTGTCACCGTCTAGTATCTTTTGAAGGCTGATACCAATGTAAAAAATATTGACTTTGCATGTCTATAGAATACTTCTCGAATAAACACCCTTCGAGCTTAGAGCCATGTAAAACGTTGTCCTTTCCATAAAAGAAAGATTCTCTTCTCTATAATTTTTTTAAATAATTAATTTTGATTTCGATTTTTGCTAGCAAGCTCTATTTCTAGCTAGAAGCTAACTGTGCTCTTCTAAAAATTGTTTATCCACTATATCTTCCTATAGTAATAAATGCCTCTCAAGTTTATTCTTAGCTTGAGGGAATTCTAAGATGACTTGGAACAGCGACCGAATTGACCTCTTTTAACTTCACATTGGGGGGTCCAAATTTTTCCTCCCAAGTATGCCATGTTTTGTTCTTTCTCCTCCGAAAAAGAACTTTCATCCTCTGCGAACCTGCCACATATTCTCGGATGATACTGACTTGGATCCGTGCCCATTCCGATGGGACAATAGAGCCGATAGAATCCTTCAAATCCTCGAAGCCCTCTTCTTCAAGCTCAATCACCCTCTCGGCAACTGCAATAAATAAGTGCGTACCGGGACATGATTTTTGTTTCCAAAGACGTAAAGCCCGGCGGCGTATTGTGGGATTCCGACATTTGAGGGCGATAAGATTCAACAATGTATAAGATCGAACGAAGAGATAAATGACTGTGTCTCGATCGTAGGATTTGGCCCCTTCTATAATGGATTCCAGGCCGCTCAAAATAAATTCGAAAGGCAGAGTATAACGATCGAACTTCGTTTCCTCGATTTCCAAAGCGGTTGAAACTAGGATTAAAAGCTTCACTCGGTAAAGCCGTAGAAGTGGTAATTGATACGTGTCCTCTCCAGCGGGGTCCGCGAGGTTCTGAGCGGCGATTGACCATTCCTGAAGAGAATGTAGAAGGCGCTCCTGTCGCTGAAGCAGTAGAGTTGCATCGTCTGGTTGACGTCCCGGAAAATCACAGATTCGCGTGAAATTCGTTGCCTCATTCATGAGGAGAACGAAGGATGCTCTAGCCTCAAACAAGGTGTTAAAATGTAATTGTTTTGGAAGATAATGTTGACGATACGGTTGATGTCGTGGTGGTGACCAGTCGGAGTCAACTTGACCAATGGTTTGAAGCTCGATTCCATCAAGAAGAGGTGATATAAGTTGTCCAACGATGGTAAAACCAATACCTTGCTTTAATTGTGACTCGCTGCGATTCGCCATCCATGCCCGTATGATTCGAGTGCCACTCTCCACGTGCAATGTGGCCGTATTTTCATGGCCGAGCATAATCTCAAGGTACATGAATAGTAAGCAAGCGACAATCGTCAACTCCATTGATAGCTTCTTTCCAGAAGCGGGTTTTGTCAACAGGTAAATGGCTTTATTATAGTGTTGTAGGGCCATTCGAAGTCGTAATTTTGGTGGGGAGTTGCTAGGCCGGACGATGTTGTTCAAATTCTCGAAAGCTGAACTCATAGCGAGCATGGCATGCCAGAGAACTGGTTCGCTGTGTACCATTTGTAAAAGATCTTGGCCTATGAACTTCGCGTTCATGTGTCTAGCAAACAAGTTGGCATTGTTGCTTCGAAAAAAATCAAAACCTCTGATTTCGTCCGGAGGGGCGGTAATTACACTAAGGGGGCGTTGTATAAAAGCTGTCGGCTCTACCGTTCCAATCGGTCGAACAAATATCAGCTTCTTTTGGGTGGTCGTATGGTCGTAGCCATCGCAGGTAAATTTAGCTGACACGCATTTTTTGCAGGCTGGCTTGGACTCGTCGCATTTCAAACGCCGACGCCTTTGAGATATCAGCAGGGCCATCGAGCACTCGTATCACTGGGATGAACCAACCGACATGTTAAACACCCTGTCTTGGTCTTAAAATGAGGTTTCCGCTTGGACGATTTGGTGGGCGAGACTTGAAATGGCGTGAGCATCATTGCTCGGAGGGTCTTCCTGGGCAGGAAAGACACCCAGAATAACAGGGGTGTTCTATCTCTGCTGATGGATTTGAAGTTGGGGGCCTTGGCAGTTTGAATGCGAAATTGATGGAGCAGGGCAGGGTAAGCAAGAAGCGTGATCGATTCGACACCGACGATCTCGCATGCGACCCTACCTGCAGATTCTTACATTTAACCGGAACCGCCACCTTCTTCAGCCTCATCCAATCCCGGCGCAAAGCCTCTTCGTGCTTCTGATTGGCCGTTCCAATTGAAGGGAAAAGCTTATTATAAAGATTTTGTGCACGAGTCTTCGGCTATATTTAAGAAGCGCTTTCTAAATTCTTGTGGCAATATAATTTTTCTGCCGTTTCGTCGCACTTTTGAATTATGAATCAATTGAATTGTTCATCACTTAGTGTACTGCGGCTTGTCAGCAACGGGTTAATTCTCTTCCTAGTGTCCAGCAATCATGGATCGTGGTTACATTAATCGAAGCAGCAGTTTAATTTATCTTTTTCAAAGAATTGACTTTTAAACGTTTTGGGAAACTCACAAACGATTGCATTTATCCTTGTATACATTGGTATATATGTTGAAAGATTGAAAAAAAAGCGTAATAATTTTGTTCTCAAGCACAACCTTTCTAAAATTCATCCCCAAAACTAAAGTTATCAAAGGTAGAGACAGTCCTACAATGTCGTTCTCCGCGAAGATGTTTAGTCAAAGGCTTCTAATTCTAAAATTACTAGATTGTCTCTTTATCAGCAGCACTAATATACCCACCCACGCACCAAAGTGTAGAGCTCACGAAACTCAACGCGCATGTAGACCAAGTGAGCCCGATGAGATCACCATTCGTGTATGCTAAAATACCAATATCTTGACCTTCGAAGTTGATGAGATCCACAGCTTTGTTGTAGATGACAGTAATGATCACTGCAGAGATAAAGAAGAAAGTTGACGCGATCTAGAAATGTCTGTTAATTTATTCCGACTTATTCGAAGTTGTTTGGAGTAGAAGACTCACCCGTGCTATAAAACCTACAACAGGAGCAAATCCTCCAATGCAGAACGCTAATAGCCCGAATACCATAGCGATTCCTGTGAAGATTGATCCTAGAATAAGGAAGATATAGGCGACATGTAAATCGAGGTTATAGACAACAGAGAAAATTTCGTCGATAAACAGGGATATAGACAGCGACTTGGCGGTTTCATTGCTATGACCTTGGAGGTCTGAGTCGATGAAATCGCTAAGCAGGAATTTTGCTTTGGTTTTTTTATTAGTCTTTCTGCCAGAGAAAATGAGTAATAGACGACATACAATACGAAGAAGGCGTATTACAGGAGACATTTGTTGGCGATCCAGCATAACCATTATCGTAGAACCCTTGGCAAGTTGTCTGGATAAATATCTTATAGACATCGGGAACAGGGAGATAGACGTTATGCGTTGATTTAAAGTCTGCTTTGAGGCCTGTGGTGTTGACTGAGAGGACTGGATAGTTTTGTAGAGAGCTTGGCGAATTTCCGGCTAGAATGCAGAGGAGAGAGAGGATAAAGATTATGATGTTAAAAAGCGAGGGTACTAATACGGTACACATTATGCAGAAAACTTTTGATAGCTCTCAGAGACTCTGGGGTTAATATATCTTTTTGTTATGACATCTTAAGCTTCGGGGCTCTTGCACTGGAAAGGGTAGCGAAAATGACCTGGATGTTAATTTTTAAATAAGAGCTAGGCACAAGGCTTCTTATAAGCGCTTGAGTTCAATTTTGAGCCAGTTGCCATAAAAGACTTTTAGTATATGGTTTCCTTTGAAATTCTGTCTATAAAGCGTTATCATAAAAGGTTTCTTATGCAGTATACACGGTTTGCTTTGAACGTCCTACTGTGAATCCTTTGTCTAGAGCTGTTCACTTGATGCCTGGGGAAAGCCAACGAACAGGTGGGTCAGCGACATACTTTGACTAGTACGGAATGGCCCTGGAACATTTTACACCTTCATTTCACTGGATTTTAAGGGCTTTGTTTAGTAGGTCGCTAGCCTATTTTCACCTACCTTTATTTGTGCGAACTGAGTTAACCCAGGTCTAATTTAATTGGGTCTAGGCATATCCAGTTCTTTGTTCTAATAATGGGTTGGTCCAAAATCGAGGCTTTAACTTAGAGTTTAGACTGGCCTACTATCTATAGTTCCACCTTTGTCGTGTAGTGCTGTCAAGCTTTATTATAAAAGTTCTTTATAAGTCTTTCACGAATATCAATTGAGAAAAGCGTATGGTAAGTAATAAGGTACTAAGGAATGACAATATGGTTTCAAAGAAATCGAGGCTAAGAATATTTTCCTCCCTTTATGTCTTATAAGGGTTAGGCAAATGCCGTATATCCAAATCCAACTCCGCCCTTTTACTTTAATCTAGCTAAAATTATCAAGCTGTGAGGATTCTGAATGCAAAGGGGAATGCCGATGAAGCTAGGTGATGAACAAAGGTAGATAGAAATATAGCTATAGAACCCTTTGTTATTACATTCCTGGCCTTTGGCAAGCAGCAGCCTGACACTCCCCACACTCGCGATAAACACCCTTTATTAATTGAAGGTCGATCATGACTAGGATTAGAGTTGAATTATCGTTGAACTCGGATTTTTGATTCCGTCGATGATTGACATATACGGCGAAGCCACCGTCTACAATATAGACTTTTCTTTGAAATATTGCTTGCATTTGAAAAATATATTATACACAATAAACTTGAGTATGGTTCATATACACCGCAAAAAAATTAGCGGCAAACAACCCAACCAAACGACCCGCTAAATGCATCCAAAGCGCTCATTCGCAGATGTATATTACAGTCCTCCCTCACCCATACTTCGCCGGATTATTCGCCCTCCTCCCCAAAACCCCCTCCAAAGCCCAACATCCCGTGCCAATGACACTTGCCGCCACAGCACACCAACTCAACGCCAACGCCCTCTTCCCCCCCAAAAGCAACTATCCCCTCACTTCCCGCGTCCTTGTTAATAAGCACCA